>PVKA01008112.1:0-21586 GCA_004027165.1 Ctenomys sociabilis | reverse complement strand
CAGGGCTGGCACAGCATATGGTGCCAGGGATGGAATCCTATCTCTTGTGCTTGCCTAAGCAGGTGCTTAGTCTGCTGAGCTATCTCACCAGCCTTCTTGCTACTTTTGGTAAAGGATACTATTGCAGTTTTATATCTGGCCTCTAAATGTGACTCATTGAATCTTGACCCTCACAACCAACAATGCAAATCTAACTTATACACCTAATTATAAGCATTTTATGTGAAACCATCTCTGTATATATTAAACCCAAAGTGATTTTATACTGATGTCTCCTAACAGCTGGTTCTAGAATGCTAAGACCAACTGCACACCTTATGCTATCTGTTGAGTTGACAGTGCAAGTCAGTTAACCTCACAGGATGTCATCATCCTCATCAGTAAGACAGGAAAGAAACATCTGATTTGACCTCCTTCTAGAAGCAGTATAAGGACATGAAACCAAGAAAAGAAGCTGTAGGGCTCCATGTACAGAAAGTGTGGCCATAAGAAGAAGTGGAAACAAAACAAGCTAAAGCACAGCAGGCCTCTGCAGGACCAGTTCTGGAACTTGCAGCATATTTCTATCTTGGGCAATGCCATGGATCAAACTCAGCCCCTTACAGATGTTAGGCCAGTTCTTCATCACTGAGCTATACCACCAACCCAAGGCTGAAACTTTCTATGTGAATTTTCAGGGTTTCATCTTGTAGTTTTCAGCCTTGTTTTAATCTCTGTCTGTACCATTGTGTAACTACAAGCAAATCACTTATCCAGAATTTCAGTTTCCACATTGGAAAATTGTTTCTGAAGATAAAAATAAACAGAATAAGCTCTAGTTCAGTAGCTGAACAAATGTCTCTCTTCCCTGTCCCTATTAGTCTGTATTTACTTGGGCAACAGAACTGCTTTTCTTTCCTCCTTTGTAGCATCGTGTGCCACCCAGCACTACCTCGTCCTGAGTGTCGGTGCCTGTCACTCTGACCCGGATTGGTCTCTCAAGGCTTTGCCCGCCAGCACCCTCCTGGAGTCTGGGATGGCCCACCAGGCTCATTTCTCTGCAGGGCTGCTAGGCCTCCAACTACTCTTATTTCCCACAGATATGACAGCCCAATTTTTACTCCTATTACTTTCACCTCCATAAAAAGGGATCCAATTCAAGCCACAGTAACAGCTTCTGATGCCAAGATCAAAAGCACTCAGTAGTGACTCTTCTAACATGATACTATCTATGTTGTCAACTTCTGTAGAGAAACCCATTATTAATGACTGCCAGTGCCTGGCTGCTGTGGTGGGTGGAGTGGTGGGAAGTGGCTGGGGGCAGGAAGCCTGCCTTCATGGGCACTGCCTCACCAGACAGTCTTAGAAGAAACCTAAAACATGCTGTTAGCTTTGTGAGGCATCTCAGGTGTCCAGGACAAGTTTTCTACTAAAACAAGCACTTCCCTGCCTCCGGAACCTCTCTTTCTTTGAACTCCAAACTTCACAAGAGCTTGCTCAGGCTCATCCATGTTCATGTCTGCATGTACTTGTAGGCATGTGGATATATATGCATGTATGTTTCCCAGTCTCTGGGAACATAGAAGTTGTTAGACATCATAATAAATGGATTCTGAAACACATTCTTTCCTTATTTTCAAAAGCTGACAAAATGTTTTGTCCTCTTTTAGGAAATGGGGCTAGGCTCCATTGGGGTTGAGAATGGTAAGATATCACAGATGTAAAGGACAGCCTTCCTTTCAATATAAATACTAGAAAGCTTTTATGTTCATGTTTTATCGGAAAACAGAAGACCATAAAAGAACTGGAAGTTCTTATAGGATAACTCAGGTAGAAGGACATCCTTCTTGTGAACTATACCAAATCCTGGTCAGTGTGGCTCTGGTCCACCAACAGTGGAGAGTCATCTGGATGGATCTGGAGACAGAACAGCCCAGGATTTCACCTCTGAAATCTCAGCTCCTCTACTCTAGGACCCCAAGCAACTCCCTTTCTTATGTTCCAAGCCTCAACAGGTGCTTTTGTAAAACTTACTCATTTACTATATCTAAATGTCAGTGTGGCTCTGGTCCACCAACAGTGGAGAGTCATCTGGATGGATCTGGAGACAGAACAGCCCAGGATTTCACCTCTGAAATCTCAGCTCCTCTACTCTAGGACCCCAAGCAACTCCCTTTCTTATGTTCCAAGCCTCAACAGGTGGTTTTGTAAAACTTACTCATTTACTATATCTAAATGCTTAGCAAAATACCTGGTTTTAAATGTTAGCTACTGTTAAAATTCACTTATGAGTATTTTTGTTATTTTAAATTAAAATTATAAAATAACAGTATATTTGTCAAGCTCACTATTACAATTTATTTTATTCCTGCAAACTCCCACACAGACCAGTCAGTGAGGAAGTATCACTGTTCACCACCCTTCTATAGCTCCAGACCTGCCATACCTGAAACCCCTGGGAACCCAGATGATTTGGGTCTACAAGGAGTAGGTGATTCCACAAGATGGCATAGTTGAAAAACTCATACTTGTTCTTTTATATTCATTTTGTGTCTTAGAGAAACACTTGTGATTTTTAAGTGTAGCAGAACAAACAGAACCATGACTTGTGTCTCAATTTAGACATTTGATTTCATGCTTTTTTGAAAATTATTCCACATTTCCTACAATCACAGTTTTTCTCCTGCAGAGAAACTTTCTCTTCCTGCTTATGCCTGCATTCACTCTGCCGGCTCCCAAACCCACCTGGTGTTGGATACACCATATCCAATTCCAGGCTTGAGTCCCTCTTGCCAACCTTCCTCCAAATCAAGATTTCTATGCCTCCCACCCCACCTACCTCTGTGTTTGAGAGCTGGAACCAGGGCTGCTTCCCATAGGTGAAGATTTCCCAAAGGATCACCCCGAAGCTCCACACATCACTCTCTGTTGTGAATTTTCGGTACATGATGCTTTCAGGGGGCATCCAGCGGATGGGGAGCATAGTGTGTCCTCCTACCTAAAGAGGGTCAAGACAGAGGTGCAGAGTGACCAGTTAGCGAGCATCAGGCCTGCCATCCTGCACTCTTCCCATGAGATGCACTCTTCATGCATCTGATCCTGACAGCCACGATTGTATGCAACTTGTTATCTGAGGCTGGGCACAGACACAGACATCCACAGCTACAATACTAGAGACAGCTGAAATAGCAATTACAGACAGCCACTGAGGGAGGGTAGATTCCCTGACCCTGAGTGTAAAGAAAGATCACCAAGTGATCTCAAATGAGAGCAGATATGGTGCTGCAGTCAAATCCTAGAATTTTCCTTAAGGGGAAGTTCAAAAGGAAGTCAAGAGAATCACTGATGACCTGCAAGAATGACAGACATTGAGCCAGACTCACTGGCCAAGGTGGGAAAGGCATAAGATTCCTGGTATCCCTGATGCTTCAGTATTTAGGATGTCAAAGAACCAAATAGGGAAACTGCAGGAGCATAGTTTCCATGTGCTACTAGCAGGTGGACAGGATAAGACAGGTTCAGTAAGATCTCAAAGATCAGTAAGGAGACGATCTTCAAATATATCCCAAAGAGGACATTAGCCACGTGTGGACCACCCTGAAAGCCAAAGGTAAGAGATAGTGACTGACAGGGGCAAAACACAGAGCATCTTTTCCTAAGGAAAACACTAAGGAGAACTTCATCGCCCAGCAGGCTAGAGGTATTAGCATAAGTGGGAAAATTAACAGCACAATTCGAAACTCAGGAGCTAACTGGATCACTGCTAAACAGAGCTTTAAAATTAGAATTCTGGCTCTAATACATGGAGTTTGTTGGTACAAAAAACATGCTTAATTAAAAGAGAGTCATCTATAGATGTTCTCGAAGACTATTAATATGAATTGTTCATTTGCATAGTGGACAAGTTGAATGAAGAATAACAATGGGCATTTTAGAAAAAAAATGACTTGGGGAGTCTTGTTTCTAAAAATGGAAACAGTGTTTTCTTTATCCACTTAAAGTATTTTAGAAGATAACTGATAATAATGAATTTGTGGAAAGTTATTTTGAGCCTGAGATTTTATAATCAGGATAAATCTGTGTCAATCATAAAGAAAATAGAAGGTGTTTCTTTTGGACAAAGCAAAGACAGACATTTCACTACACACAGCCTTTCATAAAACAAAGCAGAAACTGACTGATGAGGCATTCCAGAGAAACAGAAAGAAGGGTCTAAGATACACTAAGTCTTGGAAGATTACACACAATATAAAACAAAGTCACAAAATTCTATTTAAATGTAAATAATAGCTGCTAATTAGGTAGTAAAAGGCAAACAGTGCTCATGAAGGCTTCCTGTAAGATGGAGCATAAAGTAAATAATAATATAGTGCTACTACAGCTTCTACTATTGACATTCGTCTGGAATGAAACTTTCCAGATAATTTCATTCCGGATAATTTAAACAATAAATGTATTGAACAGGAGGTGCAGAAATACTAAAAAAAAAAAAAAAAGCCTGATAAAATAGGGAAAGGCGGTTACAGATATTGATCAATTCATTACAACAGTTAAATTGTAAATATGCCTGCTAAAATTTTGAAGCAGCTTGCAGAAGGATAGAAATAGTAAATGTAGATTCCTAATTAGCTCTAGAAAAATACAACTAAAAAAATCTATAACCAATACCAAGAAGACTACCAAAAAAAGCAAGAATAATGTTAATAAAGTACAAAATGAAAAAGTTTAAAAATATCATTGCAGACAGTAAATACAAATCTTATAATACCTCTTTAGAAAACTTTAGATAAAGAAGAATAAGATTCAAGTTATTTTGAAGTCACATCTAAACAAAATTGGAAAAAAATAAAAGGATCTAACACTGTAAATAATGAAATGAAAATGTAATTACCTATGTATATTCACATACATATATGCTCTTGCATAGAAGTACATATTTACATACATTTGTACTTATGAATATACAGGTATTTAGGGCCAGTTCTTTTATTGATTTTTACACATTTTATATTGTTTCACAAGTGCGTTTGAAAAAGGAACTCAGAAAGTCAAGAATGAAATAAAGTGGTCTATGCCATTTTATATCACACTTAATACTATATTTAAAAAATGGAAAAATTACCATTAAAATAATCATGAAATGTTGTGCTCAATTAGCATATCAATGCCATATAAAATAACTATAAAGAATTTATAAATTTGGCACTGTAGCACATGCTTCTAATTCCAGTGCTCTGACTGGCTGAGTGCAACAGAGGATCTTGAGTTCATACCCAACCTGGGCAACTTAACGACTTAGACCCTGCCTCCAAAATGTTACAGAGGGCCGGGGATGCAGCTCACCGCCTGGGTTCCATCCCCTTACACAAACACACACACACACACGGTATCAATGAAAGGCCACTGGCAAAGCTATCATTTTTTTTTTTTTCAGAAATGGGGATTGAGCTCAGGCCCTTGCACTTGCCAGGCAAGTGCTTATTCTACTGAGCTATGTCCTCAGCCCCAAAGCTATCATTATATTGGAAAACTAAACCACTTTTCACAAATTAAAAGGTCAAAATGATAATGTAAATGAAGATCTATTTTTAAAACAAACATAGTGAGTTTCGCTGAATAGAAATATGATGTGTCTGTAAGTCTACCAGATAGATTAAAAAGTTATCAGGTGATAATTTTAGGTTACACATAAAAGCTTATAAAAGTTAGTCACATATTCAACCTCAAGGAAATCTGAAATTCTCAGAGAAAAAAATACATATAAAATAAAAATAAAAAATATTTTGTATGAAAGAATATAAAATAGAAATTAACAAGAAAAACATAACCTTTTAAAATGCTTTCTTTCAGTAACTGTTAAACTATATTAAAGAAAACATGACAATAAATTATAAGTTATTTATTATGATGGTAGCCAAAATCCTATTCACTGTATAATAGGAACATACCTAAAGTAAATCTTGAAAAAATATATAAACACCAAAGTAACTATTTTAAAAACTATTAAAATGTATCAAGACTAAATAAAGCTTTTTAAATAAAGGCTATAGGGACAATGAAAAAGAAATAAATTCTAAGGACAAAATTAAATAGATAGCTTGGAATGGAACAAGGCAAAGCAAAACAAACACACAAAAGAGACAAAAAGCAAACTAGATCTGTACAATCAATTGCTAACTCTCCCAAAAGCCACATAAGGGGAGTAGAGGAGAAAAACATGAAATGCTGAGCATCATAAAACATAATTTTTAAACATAGAGGCAATGACCAATTTACTAGAAAATAGTAATAAAAAGCAGAAAATCTGCGTACAAAAACAATCCAAATTGTAGTACAAATAATTCATGCATTAGAAATACAAGGTCCAGATGGTTCTAAGGGTGAACTCTACTAAAATTTCTTGTTGTTTGTGTTTTTGCAAAACACAAACAATATAGGAACTTTCTCAAACTATTCTCTTTGACTTAAATATCTCTAATAACACAGCACTTTAACTTATTGCCTTCACATATGAATGCAGAAATAATTTAATCCACATATATGTAAAATTATCTGTTATGAATACATTCTCCAAATCAAAGCAGTTTCAAATCAAAAATATTTCACAGTAATTCCATGATATAATTCAATAATATTTATAATATAAATTCAAGGAGGTCTCACCCTTAGGAAATACGTTGCATATTTACTAAATTAAGATAAAGGAAGAAAAAACCTTTCAAAAGTGTCTAAAATTTCCAATACTCTTTTCTGATGAAAAGACTGAAGCCATTAATAATAGACAATAACATCTTTCACTTGATATGCTACATATCAGAACAGCTGGTAAAACGTTAAAAACATAAAAGGTGACTTCTGCCACTGATTTTATGAAACACTGTTTAGAAGGTCCTAATCAATGCAATAAAATGATAATTTTAAGATACAATAGAAATACATAAAAGTAAGCAATAAACTGAAAAGCAATTAAAAATGTAGTATTAGTAAGTTACCCAGATAGAGGAGAAATACATAATAGCCAAAATACTTATACCAATGTTGATGAGTTCAGAATATGATAGGAAATAACACTGTGCACAATTAGTAATAAAACCATTGGAAGCACCTACACATAAGCCTTAACAGAAAACTATTTAAATAAAAGTGCTAAAATCATAAAATAAAATCAAAATAAATGGAAAGTTGTGTCATTTCCTTGGATAAGAAAAATAGCATAAACCTCTCATCCCTCCCTCAACTTAATCTAAAAATTCAGTACAATCTAAATATAACCCCTAGCAGAATGTATATGGAAAATGACAAGATGAACCTAAAATTCATCTAAGGTAAATATCCAATAAAACCTTGTTGCAATAGAACAATAATGAAAATTTTATTCTATCTGCCAAACATTTTATCAAACTATAAAATGAACACATTGTGCTTTGGTATAGAGATAGACAAATTTTAATGAGACAAACTAGAGAGTTTAGAGGTAGACCCCAGTATAAATATTGGAATTTAATAATATGAAATGATGGGTTAGTAATAAAAGTGTTGGTACAATGAACTGTTCATTAAAAATACACTTAGATACCTACCTCACACCATATACAAAAATCATTTCCAGATGGATTAAAGAGCTAAACATAAAAACAAAACAATAATAATATTAGAGGAAAACTTACAAAAATATTTGTATAAACTCAGGAGTGAAAAGCCTTTCTACATAAAACATATGTTCAAGAAACCATAAAGAATAACATTTAGAGATACAACTTATAAATGCAAATACTTCCCATGGCAAAAGAAAAATAATCATAGTTAAAAGACAATGACAGAAAATACCAGTAATATATGTAACAGACAATGAATTAAAATATTTATGTCAAAGTAGTTCATCCAACTAGTTAGAGAAAGCAACCCAACAGAAAGACGAATGAAGGGTTAAGAACAGATGAGCCACAAGATAGCTACCAATGGCCACAAACATATGAAGAAATAAACCAAATAAAACAACAGACATATTAATGTCATTTGAAAAGAGCTGGAAAGCATAGACGTTATCTGGTGTCTGAGAGGGTGATGAAGATTCATTAGCTTGTACCACTGGTGAGGTTGATAGATTGATCCTAGGGCAGATACTGTGTGAAACCTGTCTACACTGAAGACGCAAGTGCTTTACATCCAGCAACTGCATTTCAGGGGTCTTACACAGATATTTGCTTGTGTATGTAAAAATGTCTAGATAAAGTCCATAACGTGATTGCTTCTAAGGATGAAAATGTACTTGTTCATCATTATAGATTTAACCAGAAGTTAACAAGGAGTGAAGTAAAACTGTGCATAGACGTAAATATGTCTAGGGTATACTCAAGCGTAAGTCCTTGAAAATATACTTTATTATTCTACTTCATGTAAAAATGGGTATGTGGATATATTAGTATCACCCTAAAAGATGTGTCAGAGATAATTTAAAAGCCTAAAATATTTACTGCCTGGTCCTTTGTAGAGAAAGTTTGATAAACTCTGAACAAAGGGATACACAGATTGGAAGACATATTTTTAACTGACAAAGATAATGACTATTTTGTTTAGCATGACCAAACTGCCACTAATTCCTCAATACCAATTATCATTCAATGTTAACATTTCTCCTAGGTTCTCAAGTGTTTTAAGAAAGCTTGATCCAACAGAAATCTATATATTGCATTTAATAACATTCCTTAGGTCTCAGTCTATAAGATTCCCCCAGCTCCCTTGTTCTTTATTTGTCATTTGTTTTACAGAAATTTTCACATTCTAGTTTAATGTATTTTATATAGATAGGTCATTTTATATGGCTGCCAACTTACTATATTTTCTGTCATCGAAAATACTTGATTTTACTGATTAGTCCCTAATCAATTCTAAGTTCTGCAACATGACAGGGGCAATGTATATCAGTCTTTCTGTTTTGGGAGGTTTAAAACTGGTTGGTGGGTCCATATCACTCAACATGAAGTTTGATGTTAATGATTTTAACAGTCACTGATGTTCATTGCCTAGGCCAATTATTTCATCAGTGATTGTAAAACGGTGACATTCTAGTTAATGATTATGATCATTAATTGGTATGTCTACTTGACTTGAGTAAGGACCACCTGGCAGCTGTCCCTCAGTCCTCTGCATTTTTTGGCTGGCAATCTTTTATAAATAATAACTCCCCTTCACCAGTTACTGCTAATAGCTTAGACAGGCAAAATGAATGCTTGATATTTTCTCTTTATTCATTCCCTAACATTCACACAGGTGGTCAATGTGAGTTTTATTTTGCTTTTGCAAAGCATTATCAACAGTTGCTCCTTTTTAATACACGTACACAAACACATAAGTGTTTTGTTCTGTTGTGTTTCTTACTTTTGATGCCTGAGGCCCCATCTTTGATAAACTCTTAAAAGATACAATGCTGTATCTTCTCACATAACCTCATTCACTACCATCTTTGCTTTCCAATGTGAAAGGATATTCTAGGATCATCTTGTACACTTCCTGCCCCAGTCTTGGATCGAAAGATTTCTGGACTCTTTTGATGGACAAGAGAATTCAGAGATCATTGTATGGCACCTAGGAGTGATTTTGCTACTGGGTAGGCATGATTTCTAGATCTTTGTAATATGAAACTTATAGCTAGGAAAGTATTTTTCTAAGATAACATACAACATAAAGTAATGTAGGTTTTTACTAAATTCAGAGTTAGGATTACAGAGCTTCTACTTAATTTCTTTGACTTTTATATTTCTACTTCTGTCTCATGTTGAAAATATTGATTCCTACAATGCTGCATAGCTTTTTGACTGTACAGTGCTGGGATTGAACCAAAGATCTCATTCACACTAGGCAAGTGCTCCACCACTGACCCACACTCCCATACCCAGCTTTAGTTCAGTCATTTGAAATTTTCTTTCTGTATGCAGAAGCACCAACTTACTACAGAAATGCTCTTCTCTTTCCTCTAGCTTTTCCTTTTATTCTTAGGAATTGTTTGATTTTTTTTTTTAATTTTCTGTTTGATTTGATGTTGTTTATAAATCATCTAAGAATTGATACATGATTTCAAGGTTAAAAGAAGAAAACAAGGAATATTCAAGCAACCTGACCTCCCATCCCTATTCTCTCCATCATAATCTCATCCTCCATCTAAAAGAAAAAAGATTTAGTTTGCTTCTATTACCTTTCTGTTGCTTTATAATTTTTTATTTTGTTTCATTTTGTTTTATTTTTGTGGGAATGAGAATTTAACTGAAGACCTTTGCAATGAGCTATATTTTGAACCAATTTTTTTTTTTTTTTTTTTTTTGAGATAGGATCTCACTAAATCACCAAGTTTCCCCAGTGGGGATGGATCTTGAAATCTTTCTGCTCCAGCCACCCAGAGTACTGGAATTATAATGCATGCCATGAAGCCCAGATTCTTTCACTGTTCTTTATACAAGAAAGTGGAGATTGAGATTGAGAGTCACTTATCTGTTCTACACTGTGCATCTTCACTGGAGTTTGCTCATTCCTTGCTAAGGACACAACTGCACATATAACAGTGCCATGATTTATCTAGTCAGCCCCATATTACTGGGGCCTTGTATTTTTTCCAGTGCTTAGCTATTTTTGCTAGGAAAGGGCATCTCTCACATGTACCTCACAATATTCTTATAATCCCTAACAAGGAAGACCCACTGCCCCATAAATGAGGCCTAGAGTTCCCAACCCTTGTAGGTCTTCAGAACTTTGGAGTTATCTAAGGTCTTCCCAACATGCACTTGAGCAAGGGTAGTCATGAGAGATGTTGTACAGCCTCAGTTCCAGTATGGACTTTTATTTCTAAAAGTGAATTATAAAGCCCTGTGGTCTAGCAATAATCTTGTCCAATATGATCATTAAATGGTATGTCTACTTGAGTAAGGACTGCCTAGCAGATTAATAAATTCTGGGTGTGTCTGTAGATGTCTGGCCCATTTGGCTTAAACTCAAGGGGGCAGACCCAGTAGGATGTGGGTGGTAGGAACCAATAGAGTTGTAGCCTTGCTAGAACAAAAAGAGAAAGAGAGAGAAAAAAAGAGGAAGACTTCCCTTTCCTTCAGGGAAGCTGCAGTCTTCATCATTCTCTTCAGACTTTGGTCCCTAATTCCTTCTGTCTTTCAATGCAGACTCTTCAGCCCTCTGACACAAACTAACCAAGTAACTCTGCAGTGGGATTCCAGGCCTTCGACCTTCAACCTTTGACCTCCAACTACTGCTGGATCCTCCAGATCTCCAGCACACAGGCAGCCATTTTAGAGTCTTCCATCTCTGATCTGGCAGCAGCCCATTGCAACGCTTTTATTTTGTCTCTAGAAGCCTACCTCATGCATCCCTTATACAATCATACACATAGTCTGTACCTCTAGAGAATCCTAACTAATATAGCCAATTACCCCCTGACCATGGACATACCACTCTCAGAAGAAAAGACAAATTTCTCACATACTAAACTTCTAGAAAGAAAATTTACAAAGTACACAGGCAAATCCCCTATGAGATATTACTATAGGTATTGAAAATGAATGTCTCTAGTAACAGAAACAAATTCATTTGCAAGTTGAGTAATCGCCAGTGTTTCTCAAACAAATGAATGATGGGCCAAACTGAAAGAATTATCCACTAAAAGATTAAAAGTAATCATTGAGAAGAGACCAAAATGTGAATGTAGGCAAATACCTACATAGTTCAAGATATTGAGTCACGTTTTAATAACAGGCCCTTGTTTTCCCATCTATTTCTTTATTGTGAACATTTCATGTTTCTACATCTATAAGGATGAAAATAAGGATAGAATTGATCCTGAAACTTTCTGAATTTAAAGATAAATAGTGCTTCATCCATTAATGAATGACATGCAATCATTTAAAAGTATGAAATATTTTTCCATTAAAACTTAGCTTTTTATCTTTCAAATTCATCAAAAGTTTTAGTATATATATATATATATATATATATATATATATATATATATATATATATATATATAGTTTTTTTGATCAACTGCCTGCTTCTGTGTGCTAATAATGGTAATGATACTCAATTCTAAAACTTAACATTTTTAAACTTAGGGTTATTGGACATTAAAAACTAAATTTAAATCTCCATACATATTTTGGTCACAGTAGATTATGACAGAGTGGTCACTAAAAGGCTTTCAAGCATAAAACTAAATTATATAATAATAAAATTCGATAGGGTAATGAATGAAAATGTAAATTCATGAAGAAAAAAGAGTCATGTAAACCTGACTGTTTAAGAACTTGTTCATGTGTTTAATAGATGCTGTACCAAATTGCTGTGGTATTTAAAGTTCATTAGATGCATTAAAGGAATGATATGTTTTCTTAATGCCAATGTTTATAATATTCTGGAAATGGCATCACTTGCAACTATTTAAAATTATGTTGATGATTACTGATGGCACCTTAGACTGTGCAAGGGTCATGGATGGTTATTCAAAATGACTTAAGGGGATAAACATTTGAAGGCCACTGTTGTAGAGACTCAGTGTACACTGAGCCTTATTCCACCATCAATTGATGAGGGGGAAAATATGAAACTATGAGAGCCAGCATAACATCCTCATCACCAGCCCCAGGAGTCTGACTAAAACCTGAAATCCCACTTCTGTTTTTCTATCCCTTCTTCTGTGCTCTCAGCCCTGCCCTTGAGTGACACAGCAGAGATGACAGTGGCTCTGGGCTCCAGCTCCTATTGGTACAAAATGCTCTCCACAGCAGAGTGTCACCTCCCCACCACCATAGGGACCTCACACTTCCCCACCTACAGCTAACTAGCTGCTCTTTGTCTTCTAAGCCAGCCTTTCCTCAGAGGGAAATTATCAACTTGCACATTTCCACTGTATAATTCTGACTTTGCTGCAATTAGAGAGATTCCAGTCCCCTGGATTAAAGAGAGATTCAGTTGAACTCTAGAAAATTCTCAGCCACCCTACCTAATAACAGAGGTATGCAGGTAGCTAGTGGAGTCCAAAGAACACACAAGAGACTCTCTCTGCCAGAGACTCATTTCAAAGCATTCATGCTCATACAAGTCTGATGTGAAACAAAAGGGTCACAGTAACCTGTGTTACATACAAAGAAACCAAGACTCAGCAAAGGTAAGCAAACATGCATTCAGAGGGGTATGAATTCTGGAACCAATGGAAGGGCTCAAGCTTCCTCTGTATTCACCAGTCTTTGTGGGTTGAGTCAGAATCTGTATTAGATGAGAGAACAATGCAAGTCCTTTAAGGAAGCAACTCTGAAGAGCTAGCTGCACACACTTTGCAACATGTGCTAAAAGAAAGATACTCTAATGGGAAGATTGTCCTGTAAGGTAAGTGCTATTATTTTTTATTTATTCTGTTGTGAAATTGCACTGAAATTGATTGCATGCTTAGAACAAAAAAGAAACTTCGTGTGCATTAAGGAAAAAAATGAAAACCTTAGTGCATTCCCTCTTTATTCCTTGAAAAGCCTACTTCCCACAAGCCCCAGATACCTTTGCTTCTTGTTACCCTGTCTATCATGTTGGAGGGGGTCAGTCAAGGGTGGTAATCACCTGACCATAATACTGTAACAACTGCAGTCCCAGCAGCCACCACTACCATCTTAATAGTTTACCCTAAGGATCACATGGGCAGTGCCTCTCCTTATGTACCATTCTGAACATCACTCCAGCAGTTGGCATTCCAACCAGTTGATTCTTGTACAGAATAAAGTCAATAAAATTGTTGTTTTTATATTTCCTGCTATAATATCTCATAAAAGTTAATGAAAAAAGTATCTAATTTATGGTCTTCTTATATTTAAATACAGGACATGGTTGAATACTGGTTAATGGTTAAAATGGATATCATACTTGCTTGAGAAAGTATGAAAATGCACACCCAGGGGATGCACACAAGTATTTCCTGCTGATAGGCCACTGTATGTACACACACTGGTATGTCAGATGAGAAGATGTTTGCATGAACATAGGTGTATGTCAATGCATATGCTTTGTACAAACAGTTGTGTACACACATATGGACACAAGCCATTTTGCTCACATGGGGTTGGTTAACCTCCTCTGGACATTTCTAGAAAGAAATGGCTTAAATGTATAAAGAAGCACACTAAGTCTTCTTCCTGTCTCATGAGATGCAACAAAAATAATTTCACTCACTTCCTAGGGACTCTCCTCCTTACCCCAAAAGAGCACAGTAGACTGGTATCTAGCTGCCTGTGGGTGTGAACTGAAGACCTCAGCCCTGGGTCTAGTGGCTGCTTGGGTCCTTCAATTTTACCAATTGATTAGCTTTGCTGCCAGCCTATAAACTCTTCTTCCAATATGACAGAAACTTCCTCCTTCTTAGAATTCATTCTTTTCATTGCCCACCATTTCCAATAGCTGAGCGCTCTGAATAGTCCCCTCCACACATACATGGGAGCTCTCCACAACCTTAGAGACAGCCAGTGAGAAGCTTTCCCCACTTCCAACCCTGCCTCCCCCTTCCTGTGCTCCTCTCCCTCCCATCTCTGCTTGGCTGTCCTGAGTTCTGCATGCTGTACTATGGCTCAGCTCTTCGGTTTACCTCCTGGCCCCACTTGTTCATTAAGTACACATGTCTCTTTGGTAGCTGGAACTACATTAATTGAGGTGCCTCCTGGATTTCTAGTATATCTTTGTGGATGCCAGTCCAGTTTGCCTGACATCACAACCTGACCAACTTCCCAAATTCAAGTTCTTCTGAGATGGGGAAGTACAGCCACAGCTCATAAGGACACATGACTGGCAAGAGCCTTGGAAATGACCTCAGGCACCTCCAGACATAGAGGCCTTGGGTAGAAGAGAGGCGACATCTTACCTGACATCACTAGGATAGTAAATTAAATGAGACTCAAGTCATAGAGTTTTGCTCTTTTGTATGTAAACTTATTGCTGTAGTGTATAGCGCATGCACAAAAGCATGCAACAAACTCACAGATTGAATCTTACAAAGATTAAAGTTCAGTTCTACAGTTTGTATTCTCCCGTCCTTATGCACATAGACTTTGGGTCACCTTGCAAAAACTGCATTCCTCCACACTATGTAGATGAACACCTTAAACATACAAATATATGTCCCTGAGGGCATCATGCAACTATGGGAGCTCCCTAGTTTCCATTGCAGGGAAACTTGTTAGGAGAGATTCAAGTCGCTCTTAAGTGATACTGAACCTCTGACCCAATCAAAACAGTTTGCCTTCCTAGAGCCTCTCCTCCTTACCCCAAGAGAGCACAGTAGACTGGTATCTAGCTGCCTGTGGATGTGAACTGAAGACCTCAGCCCTGGGTCTAGTGGGTGGTTGGGTCCTTTGGTGGGACTTCGCAGAGAGAACTCACAAAGACATCACTGTGGCATTGCTTCCTCTGAGCAGGCTTTGTTGCTGCTCATCCAAAAATGTCAATGGTTTGGCAGAACCTCAGAGGGATAACTGTCTCGGTTTGAGCCTCTAGCCCCAGGATTAAGGAAATCCTTGGAGTCTTCCAAAACTACAAGGAATTAAGTGCCAAGCCATTTAGCAGCAGGAGCCTAGGGGATAAATAAGCCCATTGTGATCTTCCCGTTCTCCTACCTAGAGCTGCACCTACCAGAAGCAAGTTTCTCAGGCAAGGGCTCCAGCAACCATGCCCTTTATAACACACCTCCTCCTTCTGATTCCCTCTTTCTAAATCCTGACTGTGCTGGCATTCATTCAAAGACCTCACTGTCCTTTATTGCCCCCAGGTAATATAATTTTTTATGGAACAGGCCCTGCAAGTCCGAAAATGTACATTAAAGAATAACTTGGACCTTACTTTCTTTTCTGAGTGTCTCAATTGGAGCCTCCTGGGTGCACTAAAATCTTCTAGAGGAAACAGACTTCAGAGATGTTAAAAGAATTCGATTCACTGAACAATGCTGGAGGCCGGGAGTCAGCTCAGATCCACAGATCACACTAAATCCCACCCAGGCCGCAAGTGCTCTGGATCGCACACATGCATAGAGGAGAGAAGATCAATCCTTGTGGTGAGGTTGGACTTAAGAAAAAAAAAAGTTCCCCTCCACAACTCAGGCATTAGGATCTAGTTTAAATGCAAATGCATTTAGCCAAAATAAAGTAATCTCTTTCCGAAAAGATCACCTTTGCTAAACACTCAGTTGTCCCCCAAGATCTAAAAATTATGTGAACCAATATTGCAAATATACATATAGAATGGGGAAACACAGAATCCAAAGGAACAAAGCACATGATGTATAACTCAGCAAAAGCTATTTACCTGCTAAGCTGCCTTATATAACATCTGAACGACTCGGCTTTCTTGTGTATAAAATGGGGGTGGTAACACACCTACTCTGTACACATAGGGGAATAAGATGAGATGGTAAATGAAATGGAGGCAATTCATAGGCACATAGGCATCATTTCGAATCTTAATGGTCCTCAGGTGATGCTACTACTTTCTCAATGGTAAGTTTATGTTACTATATAGCATTTTCTGAGTTTTCCATGGACATAGAGATTCTGTCAAGAGAACTCGTCAAACAATGAGGCAACTATCTATGATTCATGGATGAAAAACCAGGGATGAAATATTTAGGGATGAAATGTCAGGCAGTCAGACTAAGTAGAGCCCAAGCTAGGAGTGATCCATTGTCACACTCCAAGAGCTTCTCTTTATGAGATTTGCAAACTGGAGACACTTCCACCCAAAGCCCCTGGGAGTGATTTAAGGAACTTCCAGGATCGACATAACTGCCAGTCTGCATCCTTGGATCCAGGCTATTTAGAAAAGGTTGGATAGACTGAATTACAGAGAATGCAAAGCAAGACTGGTTCAAGAGGTAAAGCTTCCTTTAGAGAAGGTTCCATGGCTCTGTATAGTGAGTGTGAGGTTTCATGGGAGGAGAAAAAGCAAGGACAAGATCATTTGACTCTAATAAAGAAAGCAATGAGATGGACTCCTTTTCTTCAAAAGCTGAACTTAGTCAGGAATTGACTCCAGAAGAGGAGAAGGAGGAGCAGGAGAAGAGGAGAAGGAAGAAGAGAAGGGGAAGAGGAAGAGGAAGAGGAGGAGGAGGAAGAAGAAGAACAAGAAAAAGAAGAGGAAGAGGAGGAAGAAGAAGAAGAGGAGGGGAGGAGGAGGAAGAAGAAGAGGAAGAGGAGGAAGAAGAGAAGGGGAAGGCAGAGGGGGAGAAGAAGGAATATCTCCTGTGAATTGAATATCTTCTTTTGTTTTAATTGTTTTAGAATCGGGGATTAAACTCAGGCCCTTGCACTTGCCAGGGAGGTCCTTATCCCACTAAGCCATCTCCCTGGTCCTATGGACTGAGTATCCTACCAGCCAGAAGATGACTTTGGGACACCAGCTTAAATAGACAGTAGATACACACCACGGATGCTGTGAGGGTGGGAGCTTTGCTAACATTTGGGAGAATATTCTCGCTCAGGAGACAATGAGACCTCATCTCAATGTAAGCCCAGAGTGCATGCCAACTCTCAATCTTTGGTTGATTTGCTGGGGGAGCTGGCCCACTTCCTAGAGGACGTTGGTTCTAATTCAAAACCTCTGTTTGGTGTCCCTGGGCTTGTTCAACTCAGTCAGAGCTCATGAAGACAAATGGAAAAATGCATGTGAAGCACAGCTAGCATTATTTCCTTCAAGAACCAGGATTTCTGCCCTGACTCACTAGCACTAGTAGCTGTTTCCAGGCTTTTCCCCTGTGACCTTGTTGAGCTCCCTTTGTAATGTGAGCCCCGTTCCTTCCACTCCCCACACCCACAACCAGAAGTTTCTAGAGATCAGTTAGATTGGGAGCAGGTTGGCTGCGGTATTTTGGAAGCCAGTAGAGATAAACTAAGGAAAACAAATTCAGCACTTTGCCCATTCCACTTAGCACTGCTGGGCAGGGGTAAGCTTTCCAGTAGAAGGATTAGTGGATGTAAACACAGGACCCCAGAGTAGCAAATGGTGGCAGCCTCATAACCAGACATTAGGACAGAAGTCGCACACCTCAGTGACTCAACCTCATAGCTACACGACCTCAGGAAATCACTTCATCTCTCTGAACCTTTGTCTTCCCATCTATTAAACACCAATTCAAATTTACCTCCAAAAGCAGCCATGAAAGCTAAACAAATAAGCTTCTGCCCAGTGCCTGACACTGGGTCAGCCTCATTACTCACTAGACAGTAACTATCCTAATAATAATTATAACGTAGTTGGGACAGTGCTGCTACATTGTTCTCCTATGGATATTTGCAAGAAGCATTCTCTGGACCCAAGATGTAGGTAACACAAGGTAGGAAATTATGCATTTCTATGTGAGTACAAGGGGATATTTTGTGGTCAGGGTCAATAGGTGTTTAAACTGGATTGAGACATAAGTTCCTGGTGTCCATGACTATCATTTTCTTTGTAGGGCTGCCCTGTGGAAAGGTGAGTAATCTTTCTTTTCTGGTTTTGTGCTGCTGCAATAGATGGACCAGACCTCATTCCCTTCTCTTCTTTCCATCATCGATTTGCCCTCTCCAGGGAAAGGACATTCTGCAGGTTGCACAGATCAGCCACCAAGACATGGTTGTTGCCAAACGTGACATCTACTCCTTCCAAATCACCAAATTAATCTTTGTAGTTGGAGGGAGATTGAAGCCCTTGGGCTACATGTTGTTTTATTACCCAACAACTGAAAATGCCACAAGTAGCTGAGGAAGAGGCACAAAGTGAGGAGAGACAGGGAACACTTTGAATATTTTAATTACTTCAGTAAACAATGCGGCGTGTACCACAGCAGAAACTACCGTCCACTACCACATCCCCAGGCGGAAGGCAGTTGAAGGCTCGTAGAGGGAAATAACATAAAGAATACAGCAGGACTCTGTAGACTACAAGCTGCCTGATCAAGCTTCTCTGAGCTGGAGTTGAAATTCCAATCCATTCACTGATTTGGCTAGCAGAGCGGCTCAAATGAGTCCAAGGATAGGTGAACAAAATCGGGTTTCCCCCAGACTCATAGCTAATTTGGAACTGAATGCATCGCTCTCCTCAATGGAAAATGTGACATTCGTGGGATGATCAGATGAACCCCTTTCATGAAGGATGTTTGGAGTGTGGGCAAAGCACGGCAGATCACCCACAACACTATTCCTCCTTTGAAAGATGAGGATTCAACTTAGAAAATATAAGAGGGTTAACTTCTCAGGGAAACCCAGCTTGCGTGATGGCATTGCAACAGCGGTCGAAACACTCTTATACATAAGTGATTAAGAAACAGTATCCCAAGTTCGTAGTCAAGCTCTCCCCTGAGAATTTCCAAGAAAGTGGTACTGACAGAGACTCAAGATATCTCCAGCATCCTGGAAGGGGGACAGGCAGAGAGAAGATCCATGGCACAGGGAAGCCACTGGACCAAGTGAGAGGAGCAAATTAAGAGTCAGGTCATCTGCACTTTCATCGCAGTTGTACCGAAGTACCACGCTGTGGGCCTGGCGGTCTGTACTTCCTTTTGCTCTCCATGTTCCCATTTTTGCTAATGACATAGTTGAGCCAAATGATTGTTAAGATTTCACTCTGAAAAAACAGAAGACTGTCCAAAGCATGCTTTTCTTAGCTAAATCCCTATGCCAAGAGCCTTGAACAAAAGCTCATCTCAAGTGCCTTTTTAATACCTGCAGTACCAGCAATCAGAACTCCCAGAGTTCTGTGTGTGTGTGTGTGTGTGTGTGTGTGTGTGTGTGTGTGTGTGCATGCACACATGGGCAAGCATTATGGGAAGGTCAGAGAGAGCAAGGGGCCAGAACTCCCAGCATTCCAGGGTCTGAGGGTTACATCACACCACCTGCCTCTTCCCTAGGCGCCAGTGTCATTTTGGAAATTGGTGGTCTGAGGAAAAAGCTGTGTTAGTTGACCTTTAAGTATTATATGGCTCCAAAACATGAAGAGTCAATGAAATAGAGCCTGAATAACCTCTGGATGCTCCTCCCAGCTCTGGGAGAAGCTGGGAACTCCAGGGCCTGCTGACTTCCACAGTCCCCGACATTGCACCTGGGCCCAGATGCCTCTCAGCAGAGGCAGAGATGCGTGGGCTGAGGGCAGTGGCAGATGAAAGGCACGAGGCAGCCACGCCTCCTCTCAGCATGTGGTGGCCTGGGACACCATCTGAGGCCTGCAGCTGTGGGCTGCACCTTCTCCCCTTATAAACAAGCCCTACCTCTTGGCTTCTCCTTTAAGGTCAAAAGGCTCTGCTGTGAAGATGCTCTAAGGATAGACACAGGAGAAAGTCTTACATGTTAAGCCAGCAAGCACAGTTGGATAGATTATACAAGTTTTTTTTTTCCTTTCAAAGTCATTCCTACTCTTTTATACACATTCATGTTTCCAAAAGCATATAAAAGAGCTTCTTGTTTCTAGGCAACTGTATTTGAAAATATCTTTCTTAGGGTCACTGAGAGGGCCCCCAAAGGTGGAGCTAGCTAAGTACTGAGCTAGGTAACTGCCAAGATTAGAACCCTCATCTTACTGTAATTGCACCTCTGGCCTCCTTTATAACAGGTAGGAAGAGAGGTTCATAGCATTTCAAGTTTGGAGCCAGAAATGGAAGTCTTGTGTCAGTGAACATGGTTATAGCAACTTGCTGAGTGTTTATATTGTGCCACAGTTTATGCTAGAGTTAAAACGACCTGCTTCATTCAGTCTCCCCCGAATGCAGCAGCCCTGACAGGTGCTTATTGTTATCAACAGCATTGTATCCAGCAAGGAAGAGAGGGAGGAATATGAGGGGAAGGGAAAAAATTAAGTAGCTTATTGCAAAAGGCTTAAGAGTGAGAGATATAAATCTTATACCTAAATTATTCTGATTCTAAAATCAATATTCTTATGTGCCAACAAGTTGAAATTGTTGTGTATTTCCAAATTAAATGAAGACTTACTAGCAAAAAAAAAGTGTTTCAAGAAATGTAAACTGATGGGTTATGGTGGCAAATTTGAGAAAGTGGCATAGAAACCTTACAACTTGATTTCTATGAAAACAGCCATAAAAGCTGAAGGGAGATTTTCAATCTGAAATATCTAAATCAGCACATTCAATTAAGTAAAACGGGAGTCCACATCAACCCAGAAAGCATGCATAAAGATTACACCAGAATATAGCTGATATTCCTCCTAGACAAGCTAGAAAAAGCTGCCAGCCACAGGCTTGGCTTCCTCAGTTATCCTGCTGTGGCTCTGCCCTATGCAGTGTGTGGCTCTGCTGTGGAGGGGGCCCGATGCTCTCTCACTGGGTCAGCTGAGCCTGCAAGTCCAAGCCCTCTCTGATGAAAACAACCTTTCATTACTAAATATTTAAGTCCTGCATAATGTGTTCAACTGTGAGAGCATTTATCATCATAAATTTCAAATTTTATTACCTGTGATTATTTGGATATTTTGCTGCCATTAATGTCTCTTTCTCTGACATCACTGTCTCAGGAAGGAAACAAAGGAAGCAGAAAAGATGGAAGAATTGCAGGAAAAAATGCAGTAAGGAAGGAAGGAGGGGGGCAGAGAGGGAGGGAGGAGAAGGAAG
>PVKA01008111.1:0-74475 GCA_004027165.1 Ctenomys sociabilis | reverse complement strand
TTTTTTTTTTTTTTTTTTTTTTTTTGCAGAACCAGGGATTGAACTCAGGCTCTTGCACTTGCCAGGGAGGCGCTTATTCTAGTGAGCCATCTCCCCATCCCCCTGTGATGTTTTTAACAGAGTCCTTTACGAACAATGAGTTCTCAATCCAAATTTTACTGTACAAGCATTAAATGTGAACCAGTTTTAATGATAAGAGTTCAGGGCTGGGGAGATGACTCACTGGAATAAGTGCTTCACTGGCAAGCACAAGGGCCTGAGTTCAATCCCCAGATCCACCAAAAAAAAAAAAAAAAAAAAAGATAAGAGTTCATACCAAAATAATAACCTAATTACAAATTCCAAAATATTCTTTCAATAAATGCTTTTAAAAAAGTTTAAAATCATTGAGTTGAACAATCTTAACAGTTCTATAATTTCAAACAGCTAATGTTTTCCCAAAGTGTGGTCCATGGACACATTTCAGAATTACCTGGAATGTTAATGTTATACCTGAATCACTGGGCTAGAACCCATTTTTTAAAAGTTTCTCTAGGTAGGGCCAGCCAAATAGCTCAGTGGATTAAAGCATCTACTTAGGCAGGCACAGGGGCCAAGGGTTCAAACCCCAGGTCTGCCATGCTGGCCCCGCCCCCGGGGTGCACTGAGACAGGCAATTGAGACTAGGTATGGTGGTGCACACTTGTAATCCAAGTAGTTGGGAGGCTGTAAACAGGAGAAGCACTACTAGTCTGATCTAGTAGTAAGACCCTGAACACCCTGTAGTCCCTTCCCCAAAACACAGAAAGAAAGAAAGAAAGAAAGAAAGAAAGAGAGAGAGAGAGAGAGAGAGAGAGAGAGAGAGAGAGAGAGAGAGAGACAGACAGACAGACAGACAGACAGACAGACAGACAGACAGACAGACAGAAGAAAGAAAGGTTTCTTTAGGTAGCTTACACTCAATACTGTTTTGTTAATAATTACAGTTGAGCAGCCATAATTCAAAAATCCAACATGCTCCAAAAAGTTTTAGAGTTCAGAGTACTCTGGACCTATGAAAATATTCCAAACCTTGAAAAACTCCAAAATCTGAAACATACCTAGTCCTAAGCATTTTGATACTAAGCAAAGATACTTGACCTGTACCAACTAGACAGAAAATGTAAATTCTTCCAACCTCTTCTGATTCTAATCAACCCTTCCTGTCTCTCTGAGTAAGCTATTCCTTCCTTTAGGTTCCCAGAAGGGTTATACTTTATATTATTTACCATGTTGAACTATAATTTATCTGTTAATAGTTTCCCTTAATAGACCATAAGTTCTTCACGGGAAGAAATCTTTTTTTTTTTTTTTAGTTTTCTAAAAGGAACACATAACTTTTACTTCTGCTCAAGTGAAAAATCTTACCTATGATCAATTACAAATAATTTTCTACTTAGAAAAGCTGAAGATAACAGACAGAGCTGTATATTACATTCATTTATCCTTAGAATGTTTCCACAATATCACTCAGTAGAAGCTAGTGACAAACCAGAATCTTCAAAAGAAATATATACTGCACATCTATCTTTATTGTCATATTAATCAGCTAGCCCAGGGTAGAAATAATCACTCTTAAAAATGTCCTTGGGGGACCCCGGATATAGCTCCATGATATAGCACCTGTTCACCAAATGTAAGGCTTGAGTTTAATTGCCAGTACCAAAAAAGAAAATACAAAAAAGTGTCCTTGGGTTATATCGTATTTTGTTAATTTTGTTTAAATTCAGAATATAACACTAATTAAGTTTAGAAAAACAAAAATAAAGTGAATAAAAAGTACCCAAACTGGCTGGGTATTATGGCTTATATCTGTAATTCCTGGGAGATTAAAGCAGGGGAATCAGAAGTTCAAGCTGACTGCCTGTCTCCAAATGAAAAAATTAAAAAAGGTACGGGGACACAGCTCAGTGCAAAGGCCCTGGACTCAACCTCAGCAAACACACACACCCTCCTCCACACACACCTCTATGGCTTGTATTTAGACATCCCCACAAAATTTCATGCCATAACAGGTGAGGCTTTTCAGAGGTGGATGTGGGGTGTGTGATGCTGAAATTGATTTATGGTGCAGTAGTAGGATTAAGGCTGCCCCATCCTGTAAGTACAACTTCCCCCAAGGGTGGATAAGATATAAAGGGCAGAGTGAGGGTCATCACCTGTGGGTGCCGTCTGCTACTTGACTGCTTTGTTGCCTTCTGACTGCCATGAACTGTTTCTCTTCTGCAATGCCCCTCTGCCAATCTACCTTTCCTTGGAGCCATCCAGCTATGAACTGAAACCTTTACAAACTGAGAGCAAAATAAACCTTTCTTCCCTTAACTTGTGGTTGCTGGGTATTTTGTCTTCTATATATAAAAAAAGGATACATAAGAGTAAAATATTTTAAAGAATTTTGAATCAGAATTATTCCTTTTTTGGATGTACTGCTTAATTTTCAGAACAAGAAAAGTAGCAACAAGAAAAGTAACTAAGATACACACATACACACACAATCACACAGGGGATTTGGATTTCAACCTATGTCAAATTTTGTAGAGGTAAGAATATTCAGTATTCAGAAGAAGCCAAGCTGCCTTGCTAAATACAGAGAGCAAAGTCTGGGGAAACAAAAAAGTCTAGAATTTACACAGCAGAGGATGGGGCAGGGGAGCTCAAGAAGGGGGCACTCAGGAAATCTCCCTGAGGTACCCTGTGATTTCTCACTGAATACTAATCTGTGAATTTATGGAGTGAAATTCTATACAGCTAGAGAAACAAACACAAGAAAGCAGTAGGTCAAACAGGGTTAAGAGTACTTCACGAGGGCTGCTGGCCAGATAGCGCAGCAGACTAAAGGGCCTGCTTAGACACACTGCAGCAGCCAGGGTTTGATTTCCCCAGCGGCCAGCCTCACCCCACCCCCCGGGGCACACTGAGACTGTGATTGAGACTGGGCGTGGTTGTGTGTGCCTATAATCCCAGCTCTTGGAAGGCTGGACACAGGTGGATCACTAGGAGTCCAATCTACGTAGTGAGACCCTGTAAACCCTGCATGAAATGCAAAAAATAAATAATAAATAAATTTTAAAAAGAGTATTTCAAACTTCTACCAGCCACAGTAGAGTCTCATACAACCTGGGACCATAAGCAAAGTACTCAGAAGGATATCACCTTAGAAATGAAAGTAAATTAAACTGAAAGCAGCTTTGTCTGAGCACTAATAGAATTTAGAAGCAAGAAAGCCTAGAAAAAGTCAAACTGATCATATGTAACTTATAATTTATATGTCAGAACGAAGTCCAGTATCCTTTATTTTTTATGTGTGTGGCTGGCTCAGCCCACCCTGGGGGTGGGGTTGGCACAGCATGTGGTGCCAACGATTGAACCTGCAGTCTCTGCACTGCTTAAGATTGCCTAAGCAGATGCTTTAGATGCTGAGCTATCTTGCCAGCCCAAGTATACTTTAAAAGAATGCAAAAAACTATAAAATTTGGCATGTAATAAAAACTTTGGCATATAATAAAAAATTTTCAGACCTGCAAAGCAGCAGGAAAATATGACTTGTAGCTGGGAGAAACGTCAATCAATAAAAAACACATCCAGAAATGATGAACTAACAAATGGAGTTTTGGGGTTATAAATATATTCCATAGGTACAAAAAGTAGAGGAAAACATAAACATGAAAAGGAGAAACAGACATTTAAGTGGAGGGATAAAGAGGAGCATTTAAAGCTAAAAACAATTTGATATTAAAAATATCTTGGATAGTTTAGGAATAGTACAGAAACAAAAGGAAAAAAAAAATGAGACCACTGAACCTAGAAGCAAAACAATAATATTATCCAAAGGACAAAAAAAAAAAAAAACCTTAAAAATAAAAACTCAAATGTGTGTCAATTACTACCAGAAAATATCAAATGGACTAAGAGAAGAAAAATATTGAAATAATTAATGGTCAAAGCATTTAATAAAAACTGTAAAGCTACTGATCAAGAATATAAATGCATAATAATGTTATCAATGTGTATGTGTGCATGTGCATGTGTTTGTGTGTGCATGTGTATACAGAAATAAATACAGTAATAAATGTATAAATATGTATGTAGCTACATATACACACAGGAATTATATATATGATTGCTAATTAATGCACTGAGGACCAGAGAGTGGCTTCTACATACCAGTCTCTACTAAAAGAACCAGAGTTCTTTTGAGAAATGCTTGATGTTTGGGGGGGGGACGGACAGGGGAGAGATCAGAGAAGTAACTACATCTGCAACATTATATTGTCTCAGAAACTAAGGTATTTGAAAGAATAAAGAGAGTATGCTAAAACAACACAGGAAGCTAGACTGAAGTTGCTACATGTGTACAAATCTGGAGCATTTTAATATTGAAAATAACTGTCACACAAAGCATGGGGGGGGGAAACTGTGGTCCACTGTTCCACACTGATTTAAACAAATGAATCAATAAATAAATGAAAAAACTTTCATACAGTAGAACAGAAATTCAAAAAGGCAGAAAGCTTGATAAAGATAGAAAAATCCCTAGTGACCATTACAATGAGAAGAAAAAAAATGGAACTGAAAAATAAGTATGTCTTTAAAAAAAAGTGATTACTAAAACAATTTTATAACAAAACTGGGCAAAAAAATATGTTCACAAAATCTAAGGGTTTTCCTCCCAGATGACCTGCATCACAAGAAATACAAAAAGTTCTTCAGACTATAAATAAATGACATCATGGGGAAACTTGTTCCTACTAGAAAGGATTAAAATTCTGGAAGTAACTATGTAGTAGCACAGTGGGGTACAACTGTAATTTCAGTGCTCAGGAGGCTGAGGCAAGAGGATCGCAAGGAGCTGGAGGCCAACCTGGGCTACACAGTAAGTTCAAGGCCAGCCTGAACCACATAGCAAGACCCATCTCTAAATATAAAATCTGAATGCCATCTATATTTGGACCTGACATTTATAGAACAATACAGCCAAGCAACTGCAGAACATACTCTTCAAGCATACATTCAAGTGTGCATATTCATCTCATTAAAAAACATTTCAGACCCTGTAGTACATGCCTGTAATCCTTGTACTCTGGAAGGCTGAGATAGAAGGATCACAAATTTGAGCCCAACCCCTAGGTGACTTAGCAAATAAGTGAAATGAATAAATACACACACATACACGGAAGATGGAGCATGCTATATACATGGCTCTATTGACAAATTCATGGAGAAATAGGACTAGAAGACTGGGCATGGTGGTACACTCTTATAATCCCAGCAGGAAGATCACTGTGAGTTCCCAGACCAGCTTGAGCTGCAAATGAGCTCAAGGCTAGCATGAACTGCACAGTCAGACTATGTTTCAAAATGACCAAAAAAAAAAAAAAGAAAAGAAAAAAAAATGAATGAATGAAAGAGGTCTAGAAGGTGAAAATGATGATATAAACTGACATCTTGAGATCTTTATATACTCAAAGCTCTTAGAAACTTGGATTTTCGGGGCTGGACAGATGGCTCAGTGGAATAAGCACTTTCCTGGCAAGTGCAAGGGTCTGAGTTCAATCCTCAGTTCTGCCAAAAAAAAAAAAAAAAAGAAACTTGGCTTTCCAAATGTTATTAGGAAATATGCTGTACAGAAAAGAATGGACACTAATGAGCAAATACAAAAACCAGAATGGGTTATAAAGTTAAAAGAAGGGAGATTTTGTGAGACAGAAACCTATGTTAAATATGGAAAAGAAAATATAGGATGTGGATGAGAAAAATCTTCCAGCATGAAAAGAAAATATCAGTAATTCTTTAAAGAAGTAAATGTAAAAAAAAAAAAAAATACATATATGGACACCAGTCCATAAGAAATCCAAGAATAGCAGAGACAGGATTCTGGGACAAGCAGTGGCCATGTACAGTATATTTGGCAGCAGAGATTTAAAAAGAGAGAAAATATGGAAGCCAAAGAAAATATGGAAGTATTTGATTTATACAAATCAAAATAAAATATTTTCACCTCTTCTCTTTTAAAGAAAATCTGTATGTTTGAACAAAAGAAGAAGTCTACACTAAAAAGTAACCATAAAAGTGAAAAAAGTGCCAGAACAAGACAGAACCTGAGCAAAAGAAAGGCATTCAGTTTAGAGAAAAGCCTAGAAACTTTCCCTGAGATTTAATGGGAATGGATGCCGGCACACAGGTAAACGTTCTATAGTGACACAAAGTGAGGCTTTTCTAGTGAGATGGTTTCACTCCAATCAGTTAAAGCAACCATTCACCTGGGAATTCCCTCTTTCTGAGAAGAAAACCATTTCATTATTTAACAGCCTTGTTTAAAAGATGAACTGAAGAACTATTTACAAACACATAAATCTACAAAGGAATCAAGAATGACTTACCAATTTTGAAGTACAATGTTTTAGAAAATTTATACTTAGGACCAACCTGGGTATAAAGATTACCTTTTAGCCCTTCAGAAAAGATAGTGGCTCTGATCAAAATCCAGTCTCCCAGCCCCTGCCTTGACACACCATGTTCCAATTCAATAAGGTTTGACACTGGTAAGGACAGACATCTGATGAATGCAAAGACTTTTCCATCTTTATTTTATCTAAAAGATGGATGAGTGATTGAAAAGAACAAAAAGACACTGATCACTTTCAAGTTCTTGTATCCTTTTCCTCATCCTTTCTTATTGCTTCATTTCCCAACTACAATTATCAAGTAGTTTCATGTGATTTCAGATCTTTCACTGCTATTCCATGAGTCTTTTGTTCCAAGAAAAGATTTAGTCAGTGATGGTGAACTTTTCAGAGCTCTCAATGATAATAACCTGCTGCATGCAGGTTATTAACAAGTCTGCATGTCTTAGGTTCACCACCACTAATTAGGCTCTTTTTAATTACTGAAATCTACTTCACATGCATCACGTTCTTAATCCCAAGAATGTCCAACAAAGCTGCTTAGTGTAAAGCATCTACACTTTATGTGATTAATGTTTTTCAATCACAAGGGAAAGGACAGTCCTTTCCCTTGGCAGCAAAACGACTTCTTATGTTATATCCAAGGTTAATAACAAAAATAGGCCAGTTACAAAGAATGTGTATATGCACATATTCACCCCCACCAAAAGTGAATATATTCATAACACACACACACACACACACAAAATCAGACCTTGCATGGTAGCACACATCTGCAATCCCAGCACTTGGGAGCCTGAGACAGGATGATGTTTCAAGTCCGAGGCCAGCTTGGGGTACATAGTGAGTAGAAGTCCAACCTGAACAACTTAGCAAAAGCCTGTCTCAAAACAAACAAATATTAACAAGTCTGCATGTCTCTTGTGAAAATATCTTATTTCTTTAGAGTGACATAAACTAGGGTGGGGCTCATTAAAAAATATATCTCACTGAATTTTAAGTAAGAACCTCCTAGACTTCGCTTAACATCTTGGAACCTTAATAACTTACATGAAATTAATATTTTACTTTTGCAGTCTGTCATAGTCATTTATTGCTACTTTCCAGTTTTCTTTCATTTCCTATTAAGTGTTTTATGTGTCCAAATAAGTTGCTAGGAGGCCAGGAAGATGGTTCAGTAGAATAAGTGCTTCCCTGGCAAGGAACTTCGCTGAGTTCAATCCCCAGTTCCACAAAAAACAAAACAAAATAAAACAAAAAAAACAGTTGCTAACTCAGACATTACTATGAAACAAATCTCTTTGATGTAAAAAAAAAAAAAAGAGGAACAGAGGTTTTAACTATAACATATGAAGTATACTGTGGTACATTTAAACAAAAGAGTTAAGACCAAAGAAAGAATCTGCTTGCTTATTAAAATGCAAACATTACCTCAGTCAAACAAATAGACTCAAACTCGCCCAGCCACTGCCTCTGCAGATCACCCACCAGCATCAGCATTACATCATATGACATTATGGAACAACAGTGAACTCTGTGTAATAACTGAATATATTGTTTTGAAAGAATAAACTGTCATTAAGTTGCATAAAAGTTTTCTGAAATCAAAACTGGGGGGTATAGCCTTCACTGCATGGTCTTTTTTACTACTTTAAGAAACAGCCTCATCCTGAAAGAAGGAGAGATGAAAAAAGAGATCAGAATAGAAAGGCAACAGTGATGAGTGGCCCTGCAGCAGACCAGCAGGCAGAGGGCAGGGCTTTTAACTGCCAGGCAGAACAATGTCAAAGCAGGAGACTACAATAAATGCTGCACTTAAAAATCTAAGAACCTCACACTCATCACAGTATTCTTTCCCATTACAGCTTAGTGATTTATACAAGAGGCTTTGTTAGAATTAGAAACTGTCTTAGTCTATCTACAAAATAACTAAAAGAAGATGCCCTGATGCCATCTGAAAATGACTATCACTATAGTCATGACCAGGCAATTAATCTACATGCTCCAAGTTTCAATGCTTTAATCTATAAAGCACAAAAGACAATAGCAGAGGTACAGAGGGGTTTTTTTTAGCTATTATGACCATATTATTTCTAGCCAATTTCCCTTTGCCTATCTTTTCTAATCACTGTCCAAGAGGCTTATCCACAAATGAAGCATGATCATCACCTTACATAAATGCACCCTGGCTTTTACCTTGTTGAGCCTATAGTCTGTTCACACCCAAATGTTGTGATTCTAGATTCATACCATTGCCATTAAATGCTTTCTCTAGCTTCCTTGGCCCAACAATCTCATATGGTCACCTTCTCCTTACCAGCTTTCATTTCTCTAAGACCTATTCTCAATGTTCTTATCCCGAGGATAGAACAAGAAAGCCAGGGAAACACAGTTGGTGGCAAAGTCCAATTTAACCCAGCTATCAAGGGGTATGATGGTGCACACCTTAATTCCAGGTAACTGGGAGGCTAAGACAGGAGGATCAGAAGTTGAAGGCCAGCATGGGCAACTGAGCAAGAGACTGTGCCTCAAAATTCTTTTTTAAAAAAATTTTAGTAGCACACTTTTTTTTTTGTGGAACTAGGGATTGAATAAAAAAATTTTAAAGAGTTGGGAATATAGCTCAGTGGTAGAGCACCTGACTAGCATGTTTGAGTTCAATCCTCTTTTAAAACTCCAAAAACTGGGCTGGGGAGATAGCTCAGCAGTACAAGCACCTGCCTGGCAAGCGCAAGATTCAAAGTTCAATCCCTGACACTGCATGCCATACTGGCCCAGAAACCAGGCATGGTGGTGCACACCTGTAATCCCAGCACTTGGGAGGCTGAGAAAGGAGGATCACTGCAAGTCCAAACTGCACAGTGAGACCCTGTATCAAAAAAATTTTTTTAATTGAAAATAAAATAAAAATCCAAAAACTATCAATGCAACCAAGTTCAGCTGCATCACACTGCATTTCATCAGTTACATATAGTATATTATTCACCTTTAGTCTACTTCTACTGATCTCTTTTCTTCATAAACTATGAATAATTTCAAATGAGCAAAATACTAATCCCAGAAAATTAAGTATATCTCAAAGTTTTATTTTCAGTATTTCCCTAAGAGGAAGTTAGTAAGAACTGGTCATAAAACGCAGTCCTGACCCAGGACTAGAAGAATTTGGGTGGTGACAGGATAGGCTATAGAAAGAAAGGACTTGCAAAGTGTGGTTGTACTGTGTAGAACTATAAAAATAAAGAGTTCTAAAAATAAAGGCTGTCTTGTAATTTGATTATAAAAGGATATGTAGAGATGGAAATGTCATTAATGTTTGCTTCTTTGGAGAATCACATTATTCCTCATAATAATGAAAACTAATTAAGAAGGGTAATAGGATGCAATGAGTTGGTTTACGTAAGTCAGAGGGCTTACCAAAGTCTAACCTTGAAGCTGGGGGAAGAGCTTGAAAGCATGTATTTTTCTCATCTGTAAAACAGATGAAGCCCTGGGAAGAATACAATGATGTATGGATCGTCAAAAAGCAGCATTTTTTTTTTTTTTTTTTTTTTTTGGTTAAGTTCATTGTGAAATAGTGTACCTGATAGCAGGATCTGACATCAATGAAGAAGGCTCAACTTTAATTTCTACTTGCCACTGTCATTCAAACACATTTGAACATATCACTCAAATACATTTAATGATGTAAGAATTACTGGGATGATATGTATCCGAATGTATGGGTAGGGATGAAGGAGCTTTTTAATACAAATAGCCCTATAATTATATGATGTTTTATGTCACATTACAACAGGTTACTGCAGCCTGGGTCTTTGACCCCTGCGAAACTCATGTTGAAATACAATCCCCAATGTGATATGCTAATGGCACTTGAGGTCTTTCAGAGAATTAGCATTAAATAAGGTCATGATCCTGGGGCGCCATGATTACATTACTAGATTTATGAGATGCACCAAGTTAGCAAGTTTGCTTCATCTTGTCATGTGTAGTTCTGTCCCATGTCATGACCCAGCAGGAGGTCCTCACCAGATGCCAAGTAGGTGCCTGTGCCATGTGCTTGGACTTCAATAACTGCAAGGCAAATGAACCTCTTTTCTTTTCAAATTGCCTAATCTGTGGTATTCAGTAACAGCAACAGAAAATGAATCAACACAAGTTAAGTATATGGGGTTTCATGTTCATTATTTCCTAATTTGGGGGTGTGAAAGTATGGGGGAGACTGAGGAACTCTTACAGGAGAACTACTGTTTACTTAATAGGAAATTATCTCCACCCTTAAAAGAGATATGAAAATAAATTATGCCCTTTATATAAACTACCTTAAAATATGCTATCTTGGACCAAGGCATATAATTGTTGAGGCATATACTACTACTGTAAGGCATATATAGCACCAAGGCATGTAATAGTCAAGATTCCAAAAATCTAACAGGATATTAAAAGCTATTAGTAGAGAAAAGAAAAAAATCACCTAATCACAGCAACTTCTCAACACAAACTTCAAGGCAAGGAGAGAGTGGAGTGAAATATTTCAAGCTCTAAAAGAAAATTTCCAACTCAGATTGTTATACCCCAAAAGTATCTTTTGAAACTGACAGAGAGGACACTTCCATAACAAAGAACATGTAAGGAAATTCATGTTCACCACCAAACCAGTACTCCAAACTGTTCTGAAGGGCATTCTAAAAAGACAGAATGAGGACTAAAACTCTGTGAACCCCAACAGAGTGAAACTACCAGAGAACACAACCAAAGAGGTAAGAAAAAAGGGAACCAATGGGGAAAGTAACATAATAAAGGTAAGTCAACGCATCAGTTATAGCTGTCAGTATTAATGGATGTGGAGGACCCACTCAGCAGCTCTCCTTGAAGAGCGACTATCTCCATTTTGACTGAGCCTGATCCTATTTCCTTGTATTGTTATGTAGAGAGCTGGCTAGGACTTCCGTTTATCCTTCAATTGGCCTTAAGCAATGTGTTTGGTCTAGCTGAGGTGATGGTGATGGTCTTTGAAGGTGGCATTCGTGTTTCCCTGATAAACTTGCTGCTCCTTAATGTGAGCCGGGTTGAGACAGGATGGTAGAGCTAATGTTCCGCGCTGTCAGCTGGGATCGAGCCTGGAGAAAGAGGCTATGACTTCCTGGGGCTTGAAAGACTACATCAAAGCTGAAGCACCAGACTTTCCAAAACATTAAACACTATATAATGCGGATCACTTTCTGCATATCCTCTCTGCATATGGCAGAGGTAAATTTAGGCCACCAGCCTAGCTCAGCTCATAGTAGTTGCCTAATTCCCATGATTCTCAGTCAATCCTCCTCAAGCCACTCCCCCACTGAATAAAAACTGGGTAAGGCCCTAGGTAGCTCTCTTGGTTCCAGGAAGCCATCTACGTGGCTGGACCTAGAGCCCCTTGACTCCCCGATGATTAAAGATATAATTTAGTGTCTTCAATTTTCGCCGTGGGTTATATGGAAAGTGGTAGATTGGAATCAACTTGACAGGATTCCAATAACGTAACCTTGGAATTACAAATACTGATTTTTTGGACTGAGACGAGGACCTGAAAGAGTCATCTACAAATGGTCTCAATTCACCACACAAAAGACAGAGTAGCAAAATGGATCAAGAAAAAAGATCAAAATTATGGTGCATGCAAGAAACACACCTAACTTAAAAAGAAATTTATAGATTAAATATCAAAGGATGAAAAGCAATACTCCATGTGACAGGAACCTACAAACAAACTGGGATAGTAAAAAAAAAAAAAAAAACTGGGATAGCTACTCTTATTTATAGACAAAGTGGATTTCAAGCCAAAACTGATGCAGAGAGACAAAGAAAGTCACTATATCCTTATAAATGGAACAATCCAAGAAGGCTAAAAATCATATACATATTTATATGTATCAAATACCAGTACACACAACTGTATAAAGCACGTCTTACTGGGCATGAAAAATCAAACAAGCACTAATACAACTGTAATGGGGAACCTCAATACCCCAGTGTCAAAAATAGATTAATTACACAAAAAAGTCAACAATGAAATATTATTCATTGGGAACAATACCTTCACTGGGAAAAAATAGCCTCTTTATTTTTATTTTATTTTATTTTTGTCTTTTTGAGACAGGGTCTCACTATGCAGTGGCCTTAAGCTCACTTTGTAGCTCAGGCTGGTCTCGAACTCACAACAACACTCCTGCCTCAGCCTCCCGAGTGCTGGGATTACAGGCATGCGCCACCACGCCCGGCAAGATAGCCTCTTTAATAAATGGTGCTAGAAAAGCTGGCTTTCCCCATGCCTAAGATTAAAATTGGAGGCCAAGGACATAGTTCAGTGATCTAAGCACAAGGACCTGGGTTCAACCCCTGGTACTGCATGCCATGCTGGCCCTGGAACCCTGGGTGTGCTATGCCAGCCCCAAAACCAGGTATGGTGGTGCACACCTGTAAATCCAGTGCTAGGAAGGCTGAGACAGACCCTGTAACAAATAAATAAATAAAGAGATTTTAAAAAGATTTTTAGGGGCTGGGGAGATGGCTGAGTAGAATAAGCGCTTGCCTGGCAAGCGCAAAGGCCTGAGTTCAATCCCTGTTTCTGCAAGGAAAAAAAAAAAGATTTTTATAAATAATTAAATAAATAAAATTGTACTAATATCTTTCACCTGCACTAAACTAAATTTGAAATGGATCAAAGATCTAGGGGCTGGAGAGATTGCTCAGTAGAATAAGTCCTTTCCTGGCAAGCACAAGAGCCTGAGTTCAATCCCGGGTTCCCCAAAGACAAAAAAAAAAAATCTAAATATTAAGACAGAAACATTACATCTGCTAGAAGACACAACAGGTAAAACAACTGAGGACATTAGTGTAGGCAAAGGTTTTATGAATAAAACCCTGATTGCACTGGAACTAATCAAAAAGAACCAACAACTGGAATCTTATCTTATTAAAAAGCTTTTGCACATAAAAAAAAAATTTTTTTAAATTAAAAAAAGCTTTTACATAGCCACCAACAGAGTGAAGACACAACCCATAATGTAGGAAAAAAATGTTTGCAGGCTGTTCCTCAAGGATTACTATCAAGAACCTATGAAGAACTAAAAAATTCAGATCTCCCAAATTTAAAGACCCAATCCAAAAATGGGCATGAGATAAATATTCACTTCTCAGATGAAGAAATATGAACAAATAAATATATGAAAAAATGTTCAACAGCACTGGTCACTGGAGAGATGTAAATTAAATCCCTGAGATTCCATCTCACCCTGGAAAGAACAGATATTATAAAGAACTCAACCAATAACAAATGTTGAAGGGGCTGTGGTGAAAAAAGGAACCCTTCTTTACAGCTGGTGGGAGTGTAGACCGGCATAAGCACTGTGGAAATTAGTGTGGAGATTCCTTAAAAAACTGAAACTAGGGATTCCATATGGCACATCTATTCCCCTTCTGTGTAGAATCTCAAAAAAAAATTAAAAGCATCATATATCACAGCAATACATGCACACCCGTGTATACAACACCAAATCTTGGAAACAGCCCAAGTGCCTGTCAACTGAATGGATAAAGAAGATGTGGGTTTTGTTTTTTTTTAATACAATGGAGTACTACTCTGCCATAAAGATAAGCTTGAGACATATCCTGGTAAATGCATGTACCTTGAGTACACCCTCTTAAGTGAAATAAATTGGACACACATGTTCAAATATCATATGGTTTCTCAGGTGTAAGAAAAAGTGTCAATAAGAATCAAAATGTGTAATGTATATTGGGAAATGAGAAAAAAATGTTCAAATGATAAGGGGTAAAGGGAGGGGAAAGGGAGACAGGGAAAGGGGACAAGCAAAGAAAAAGAACAGAAGGAAAAAATAGAAACAGCTTTCACAAACGAGGGATGAAGGGAGGTGAGTGGTGAGTTTGCACCCATACGAAAGGTCCGCTGGGTCACCATGGTGGGAAGTCAGCGAGGTGTTGAGATCCAAGACCAAAGACTAACTTCAGTCTTCTTCTGGTAAACCTCAAACTTCCCCTTTTATTTTTTGTGCATGCCAGTCCTTCCTCAATTATGCCCTAGGACACCCATACCACTCATGTAACGCCACCTCTAGTCCAACCCCACAAATACCCACCACCCTGATCTCTCCCCCAAGGGAGGGCTTCTCCCCCTGCTTCTCTTCCACAAGGAGCTGTAAAGGTTTCTTTGCTTCTCTTTCACACCAGAGGCAAAAGCTTACAATGAGGGGGATGGGGTAAAAAAGCAGCAAGATATATCATGTACAGATAATGAATTCCTTATGATGAACATTATCATTATATATATATCTAAAATGTACCAATAAAATAAAAAGTAGAAAATAAATAAATTTAGCTACAACACAGTTTTCATGGAGATGGCCTTGAAGGAAAAGACCGGAGATGAGAGAATAAGGTACACAGCTATGTGAAGAGACTAAAGGGCCATATAAATCTCTCCAGTAGGTTCAGATAAAACAAAAATCCAACTCCTTACCTTTCAAAAGGGGCTGGAAGGTTGGGATCTCTTGCAACTTGATGACATCTGGATCATTGCTGACATTCCGTGAGGCTTGAGAGCCCTGAGCTACAACCACAATATCGTCCATCTTGGCTCTATGCTTAGCTGGGGAAGGAGTCACTGAAAAAATAAAGTTACATTGGTGAGAAGTTGCTATAACTTTCACTTCTTAGCCACCTGTCTCACCAAAGGGGTTTTCTTTTCATTAAAAAGAATTGTTACTTTGTGGTCATAATGTGGGAAAACTTTTATTCTTTTAAAAAGAATATTTTTATACAATAAAATGTTATTTTGTGGTGTGGGCTGAGTTGATAAATCACTGGAGGCCTCTATTTGGCACTAAAAGTTCTTTTTTTTTTTTTTTTTTTTAAGTATTTAGTACAAGGTCTACAGGGTCTCACTATACAGATGGGACTTGTAGTGATCCCTCCTATTTTCAGCCTCCCAAGTGCTGGGATTACAGGTACACACCACCACACCCAGTTTTAAAAAATTCTTCATAGTATTGGAACATCTAACATATCTGAATTCTTTCAACTAAATATTTTCTATAATGCATACACAAAAAGATACACAAATTGTGTTTCTTTTTTGATTCCCTGCCTCCTGACACAGTCTTATGTTACAAATGAAGAAACAAAGGTACAAAATTTGGCTGTGACTTTCCCTATGTCAACAGTGCTATAATTAGGGAAGGAATTGGAGGCCTACAGGTTGTTGATGCACAAGGCCCATCACTGTGGCACTGGGATGGCAAAAATGCCTGTTTCCCCTATCACAGCTGGCCAGGTCCTGGACCTGGGAAAAACCTCTGGTTTAACTCTAGGTAATAGGTCTATTTTGAAGCCCCAGGGTTCTCTTAAAGTGACAGTATTACTCTACAGACAAAAAAAAAGTGGGGCGAGGGGGCTATTCTTGGTTGAGGCACAATTCAAAAAGTTGGAGGATTACTAGAGGTAAGACAATTGTAGATTCTCTGGAAAAATATAACCAATCCATTTGGAAATAAGCAATTGAAGCCATAAAAGATATCCTAGATCAAGACATGCTCCTCCCCAAATACCCTGTAGGTTTAGAGCAACAATGAATCCTCAGTGTTTTATAAGACAGACAGTGGCGTCCAGCCAATGGCAGCTCATTGCATGTATCACCCAAAGCTCTAAAAGGTTCGCCATCACTGCTTTAGAAGGTAGTAGTCTCAGGCTCATCACAGTCATATCTCAAAGGATGGTTCACAGATGCCATAGAACAATTCTGCCTTCTGAAAGTGAGCTTGCTAATCTTTGGTGGTCACTCTATTAGAAAAATCTCTGCTACTGTTACATTTCAAGTACAACTTCTTAACCTCTTTTGGTAACTTATTCAATGTTTTGGGATAGAGATGCCAGAAATCTTTCCTGTTACAACTTGTGATTTCTCTTTCCCCAACACTGGAAAAAAAGGGGCTTTACCACATTCTCGCTAGCCTCCATTATCTTACCCAGATCTCGCCAGGCCAGGAGGCAGCCTGCTCCCCAATACCTATATTCAAAGCATCCAGCACTGAGGAGCAGGTAAACCTTAACACCAGATACAAGCCTGTGATGCTGGTTCACAGCCAAGCAAGCATTAAAAAGTCCACACCTTTAGCCTCAAACTATGCTCTAGCCTGAAATATAGGGAAAAAATAAAAGGTAGCCAATGTTACCATGTTTGTTACAAAACATGTAGTATTCTGGGCCTTTCAAGGAAAAAAAAGAGAATGTATCTAAGTTAGCTGATGCTCCTCACCATGAAAAGGTTATCAATCTAACCCCAGAAGGGCATGAATTTGTCTCCTGAAGGAGACCATTTGTCCTTATGACTCACTCCTAGATGTAGCTTCCACATATTTGAATGCCTAATTCTACCTACAGAGCAGTTCTAAGACCAGGAGTTCTTTCTTTTCCTTTTTTAGACAGGGACTCATTATGCAGTTTAGGATAGCCTTTAACTCACTAAGGAGCTGGGCTGGAACTCGCATTCAGGTTCCAGCCTCAAGCTCCCCAGTGCTGAGCTTACAGGTATGCACTATCACACTTGGCAGACCAGGGCTTTTTTCAAAACCCGATTTAACCAAAGACAAATTCTTCTAAGCACAAAGCAGGTCTAAGAACCAATTTGGATGCAACTCAGGGATTTATGCAGGGCACTTTGAGCTGTCCTAGAGTAACAAAAGGAGCAAATGGACCTCAAACACCAGCTGTTTCACTAAGCATTCACCATATTCCCAGCACAATAACACTCCCATTCTCTGAAGCCCTGAAGGGAATCTAAAAATAAAAAAAAATAAAAAATAAAAAATACGGATGAGGAGAAAGCAAGAAAATCCCAGAACATGCCATCTGGCCAAACTGTACTTAAAATGGGCCCAAGCCACCCGAGGGGTAAAAGCAGTTTCTGGAAACACTTGCATGTAAATGTTCAGAACGCTTGTACAGCAAACACACATCCCCTCTAAAACCCGAGAAAGCCTGTTTTTAGAGAAAGCCTGTTCTGAAAGTCCTGTCTACGAGCCACCCACTGTGTCAGCCAAACCTCAGTACTTCAGTCATAATTAGCCAAAAATTAAGTCGCCTTTCAAGGATTACAACTGCAGAGGGGAGGAGACGGTTGTTTTGGAAACCAATAATGGGCATGGGCGCGCAGGGAGACTCAGGGGAACCAAGGTCTGGTCACTTTTTTTTTTTTTTTGGCGGAACCAGGGATTGAACTCAGGCCCTTGAGCTTGCCAGGGAAGCACTTATTCCACTGAGCCATCTCCCTAGCCCCTTTTTTTTTTTTTTTTTTTTTTTTTTTTTTTTTTTTTTAAAGAAGCATATGAGGGTTTCCATAGGTCGCCGCCGGCCGTCCCAGACCCCGCCAGGCCAGGAGGCAGCCTGCTCCCCAAGCAGACAGACTGCAGGAGGGTAGGACACCGACCTGAGGAGTTCAGATCGTTGGGTCGGGTCTCGGCCTCGGAGCTCTGCTCACTGCCCATGGTGGCGGCAGCGGTGGCAGCGGAAGAACGGCGGACCAGGCGCCCACCGCTCCGGTGGCGGGGAGACAGGGCAGGGGCCGGGGACCAGACCGGGGAAGCTAACCCGTCTGCGCGCCCCAATAAGCTAACGCGAGGATGTGGCGCGCCCAGCCCAAACAGAGCTTCAGGCGGCGGGGGAGGGGTGGCTCTAGGCGGGAAACACACATGCGACGGAGCGCAGCGCGGCTGCACACCGTAGCCTTCCTTCCTTCCGAGAGCCCTAAAGCACAAGTGCAGGGACTAGGGTTTAGCAGAGCCTGCAGCCAGCGGGCGGCGCCGATTTCACTCACTGGCTCAGCCGCCGCAAATCGCTCCTTCCGGGACACGCCTCGGCGGCGTCCGCTACGTGTGACGTCAGTTCCGTGATAGGGCCCGCCCCCTGCCGGGGAAGGGGCGGGGCGTAACCACCACCACCATCCCACCCCCGCTGAAGGCTGGAGTGAAGCCAAGTTAAAGGGTCTGTCTGACCACTTCAAAACCAGAACTGCCTGGAAGAGAAAGCCATTTCTTATTGTACTAATGTGTGACCTATATATTAAGAGCTGTAGTAGAAACATATTAGAACAACTTCATAAAATGGATATTTTAAACTCTTTTACACATGAAAAGTTACCTTATATAGGCCCGGAATTCGAATCTGCAACTTTCTAAATTCTGAACGCTGGAAATTCGGTAGTGGGCACCTATATAAAAATGCTAAGAGATTGTGAAGGAAGGGACTAGAAATGACTGAAAACAACAATCCCGAGGCCAGTAGATAATGTCCTCGTGGAGAAGTGGAGACAAGTGGTGAAACTGTTTAGAGCTGTCTGATTTCAAACCTGGTACTCCATTCTCTGCTCACCACTGCAGTACTGGAAGAAATATGCACATGGTGAAAGTTAAGTGTTCTGTGGAGATATGAAAATATTCTACCTAAATATGAAGGTATTCTAAGCAAAAACCGACAGAGAGATCGAAGTCAGCTTTTAGAAGGTGGTGGAAGACTATATTTTGAGCCTTATATAACATATGAGGCTGTTAGGACTGAGAAGGGTCCTTCCCTCCTGGAGAGGCTTTGGCTCCCCTCCCCGAGCTGCCCTCTTCAGGAGTTAAGAGAGGTAAAGGAGGCCTGGGGTGAAGAGTCTCATTCTGACTCTTGTTCCCTCCTTCCACATTAGAGAAAATGTGTCTTGTGCTTATTCCTGAATTTGAACTGATGTGATTTTTTTAATGCTTCTCTTTGGATAAGCATTTCATTCTGAAAGGGAGTTTCTCTATTATGGCTTGCATGTAGATGTCCTTACTCCTCAACACCTCATAGAGTCATAGGTGGGGCTTCTTCAAGGGTGGCTAGATCTAGAGTGTGTAATGCTTAAGATTAGTGTGTGGTACAGTGCTAAGATTAAGGGTGCTAGGATTCAGGTGGGTGATTTCTAAATCAGTCCACTGACTAGTTTGGTACCACCCTAGTCCTGGTAGCTTGGTTACAACATAAAGGACAGAAAGAGGGGCCAGGAAAATAGCTCAGCAGCATAAAGGACCTGCCTGGTAAGCACAAGGTCCTGAGTTTGACCCCTGGTACCAAAAAAAAGAAATCTGTATCAATAAGACTCTATCTAAAAAAATTTTTTTTAACTTTTAAAAGGGCCAGCCAGATAGCTCAGTGGACTAAAGTGCCTGCTTTGGTAGAGCGCAGCAGCCAGACACCACCCCGAGATGGGGATTGAGACTGGGCATGGTGGTAGATGCCTGTAATCCCAGCACTTGGGGGGCTGAAAACAGGAGAATCACTATGAGTCCAATCTACATAGTGAGATCCTGTTGACCCTGTACTAAATACAAAAATAAAAAAGAAGCTTGTCTTGTCCCTTGCTTGCTTTGCTGCCTCATGCCTGCCATAAACTTTTTTTCCTCTATGATGTCATGTTTCCCTGCCTTGAAGACAGCCAATATTGGCTGAAACCTCTGCAAACTGTGAGGTAAATAAACCTTTCTTTCTTTAACTTTGAGTGTTGGGTATTTTCTCTCAGCAATGAGAAAAGTAACTAAGACACTATACTATCAGCTGAAGAATAGACAAATATGATGTGGTGTATCTGTATAATGAAATATCATTTGGCCAAAGGGGGAATAAATGCTTCTCTTTGGATGAGCATTTCATTCTGAGAGAGCTCTGTGGCTCTGGTAGCAATTGCGTAAGGTCAGGTGTACAAGTCTAGAACTGACAATGCAGAGTGATTCAGGCTTGAAAACTTTCACACCAATGAAAGTGAAGATACTGACAGTTTAGATCACTCCACTGTGGTGTAGAAATGGTTCCCTTGAGTGTCTCTGGAGGTGGGGGTGAGGGGCAGAGATGTAGAAATCTTTTCTACAGCCTATGCCCATTTCCTACTCATTCTGCTACTCACCAGGTATTATTACACTGTAAATGTTTGAACATCAAGAAGCTGCTCTTACAGCACAACTCAAAATAGTTAAATCTTGGAAACAGACTACTGTCCATCAATGGGTGAATAGGGCTGGGGAGATAGCTCAATAGAATAAACACCTGCCTGGCAAGCACAGGGTCCTGCGTTCAATCCCCAGTACTGCAAAAACAAAACAAAACAAAATAAATAGGTGAATAGATACAGAAAGTGTGGTTTATTTATACAGTAAGAATACCACTCAGCAATGAAGAAGGATACATGGAGTCATTTATAGAAATGAATGCACTTTGAGATCTTGTTAAGTGAAACAAATCAGACAATAGTACACCAATATAAATGTTTTCTTACATTATCTCTGTCTCTCTCTGTCTATTTCTGTCCTTCTGCCTCTGTCTCTGCCTCTGCCTCTCTCCCTCTCTGAGGCAAGGTCTCTGTAATTCAGACTGGCCTTGAAGTTACTCTGTGGCTCAGGCTAGCCTCAAACTGTTGGCAATCCTCCTGCCTCTACTTCCTTAGCCCTGGGATTACAGGTATGTGTTATAACACCAGGCCACATGCTTTCTCTTACACAAGAAATCTAAAGGATAAATAAATAATTTAAAGAACAAATAAAGGCTGGATAAGAAGAAATAGAGACAGAAACTTTGCAAATAAAGAAATCTAGAGATGAGGAGAGGAGGAAGAAGAGGCAGTAAAAAGAATTAAGATGTGCTATGCTCATGTACCAGCTTTCCACGATTAGTATAATCCCTGTGTACTGCGAACATGTACTATTAAAAGCTTTTTTTTTAGAAACTGCAAAAAAATGCCGGGCGTGGTGGCGCACGCCTGTAATCCCAGCACTCGGGAGGCTGAGGCAGTATTGTTGTGAGTTCGAGACCAGCCTGAGCTACAAAGTGAACTTAAGGCCAGCCTGAACTGCATAGTGAGACCCTGTCTCAAAAAGACAAAAAAAAAAAAAAAAAAAAAAAAGAGAGAGAGAGAGAGAAAGAGACTGCACTCAGTGGTTGCTTCTGGGACTGGTGATTAGCTTACTGGGACCCAAGACTAGAAGAACACATTTCTTTCTCCTTTTTTTAGTTACATTTTTGCATTCCGTAGTGGTTTCCAGTGGAATCTGTACCCTTGCCTGTGTGTAACACTTCTTAATTCTTCCCCCTTGCTCCGAGGCTTGGTCCCCTGCAGGAGGTCTCATTCCCTATTGGAGAGGAGCTTACTTTCTGCGGGATTGACTTCTTCCCCTGTGCATTTGCTTGGGCCTGGCTTTGCAGACCCGGGGTTGCGCTCCCATTGCCCCAGGCTCAGGCCCACCCGGGACAACGACCACGTGGGAGGAGCGTGGGGTGGGGACTCCGTTCAACTCTGGGCCCGGGCGCTCGGCTGTCGGGGCGCTGGATGTTGGTGGGAAGCAGCTCCGGGTTGCGGAGCCGGAACGTGCCCTTCCCCCTGTAAGCTTTCGGTCCCTGGGACGGAAGCAGGAACTTGCTAACCGCCAAAGCCTGCCTGCCGCTGTACGGATTCGCCCGCCTGCCTGCGAGCGCCACGAGCTGTCCTTGCTCCCCGGGTGGGGGACGGGGACACACGGGGTCCGCTCACCACCAGGTAAAGGCTCCCACCTCGCCTTCCTCCCTCCCGGCCCTTAGCAGATCGCCACCGCAGCGGACAGCATTCCCGTGCTCTCCTGCGGCCTGCCCATCACCCTACCTAACTGGAGCACCCCAAGGACCAGGTTGAGGTGAATGAGGGACCAGCTGGAGCTTTGCCGCAGTATCCCAAAGGCACAATACTCTGCGAGCAACATATTTTTTTCCAAAAGAAAGGAGGAAATTCCCATGTTTTCCAGGATGGGCTGTTTTTTTGTTTTCCTTATTGAACTATTGTCTAGTATGTCTAATGTGTGATAAATTAAGAGTAAGTAAAATGATCTCCAATATTTGAAGTAGTAATGTGCAAATAAGTTTTGGAGACGCCAGCAGGCTGGAGCACTCTCCAGCGCTTTCTCTCTCCTCTCCGCATTTACTCACCTCTTGCTGCAGGATTCCTCTGGACCTTTTGGATTAACAGACCTAAATTAGCTGGGATTGTAGCTCAGTGGTAGAGTACTTTCTAACAGGTACAAGGCCCTAGTTTTAGTCCCCCAGTCAAATGATCATGATAATAAATTCTAAAAATAAGGCTAAAAAGAGGAGGCAGAAACCTTAATTAGCTAATCATCACTGACTTTTTAATGAGATAAATTCTTTAGTATTTCTGCCATCTGGCTTCTGTAGAGCGCTGCATGCCAAGACCACAGGTTCTCCCTCTTATGGCTCAGCTGAGGTTTGCTGGGGAGGGAAGCATCTTCTACCCATTTTTTCTCCTTTGTTTCCTCAGGGCTAGAAAACAGGCTTACAAAACGTAGTAAGTAGCCTCTGCCTCTGCCTCTCTCTTAATCTGCAGAGTCCATGGAGAAAATTTCAAGTCTGTGAATTTAGGTGGAAATATTTTATTATTTCACAAACCTCTAAGTGAACAGTAGTTTCCTTCCAGAGAAATGCAGGCAAAGGCCCCAGGAGTATTTGTAGTAGCTAATTTGATTCAGCCAGTCAAAATCAGATTGTTTCATGTTACCTGTTGCCTGTCTCAAAATATTATTTACAGTCAACACTTCTTCCAAATCATTGGCAGTTATTTGCACCATTTGTTATTCATAAGTTAATAAAGATGCCCATATATCCCACAACTATTGTTGTTTTTTATTTGAATTAAAAAATGGAAATTATACATGATTTCACTAGATTTGGAGACTGGCACATGAGATTTCTTTTTTTTTAATTTTCTTTCGGAACCAGGGATTGAACTCAGGCCCTTACACCTGCCAGGCAAGCGCTTATTCTACTGAGCTATTTCCCTGGCCCCATCTGGCATATGAGAAACAATAAACATTAGTATTTTGTTGTGCGCAGAAATTGGACAGAACATTTAACAAGGCAGGTATTAGATGTGTTCTATTATGATAGACTGGGGGTTTTCCTCCAAGTAAAGTTCATAGTTCATGTAAGGTTGACTTGTGTGGATTTCGACAGATGTATCCACCATTATTGTTCTTCATGATTGTATTCATTGTTCTAGGTCTCTCCATTTCCATGTAAACTTTTTTAAAAGAATTTTTAAAAATCTTTTATGTATTTGGTACAGGGTCTCGCTACACAGTTCAGACTCACAGTGATCCTCCTGTCTCAGCCTCCCCAGTGCTGGGATTACAGGCGTGTGCAACCACACCTGGTCTTGGTGGTTGGCTTAGATTGTGGTACCAGGAATCGAGTCAGGTCCTTGCTCTTGCCAGGCAGGCATTTAGACCTCTGAGCTATCTCCATGGCCCTAGATGGGTTTTATTTTATTTTATTTATTTATTTATTTTTTTTTGTCTTTTTGAGACAGGGTCTCTCTATGCAGTTCAGGCTGGCTTTAAGCTCACTTTGTAGCTCAGGCTGGTCTCGAACTCACAACAATCCTCCTGCCTCACCTAGATGGTTTTTAAATGTTGATTTTTATGACTGAGAAAAGAAGTATGCTCTAAACTATTATCACTGCTGCAACAGGGAGAGGAATTTTGTGTCTTCTCTTACTCTGGAAAAGCAGGAAGAGGAAGGCTTTTAGCACTGAAGGAAAGGCCTGCTGTTCACACCTCTTCACGGGAACTGTTGGCTTTTAATCATGGATGAGATTTGTGATATGTATTTGTGCTGCTCGGTTTTTTGTCAATTTTTTTTTTTTTTTATTTCTTCTTTTGAGACAAGGTCTTTGTAGCCCAGGTTGCCCTTAAACTCACTATGAATATGAGCTGCCAAAGCAAGCACCTCGAGCTTGCTATGTAGCCCTGGCTAGCCTCTATGTAGGAGTGATTGTCATACTCCTGCATACCATGTACCAGGACAACAGGAGTGTGCCACCATACCGAGCTTCTGTCAAGTTTTGGGTTTATTTATTCTCTTACGTTATTTATTTATTTTGAGACAATCAGTCCATCTATGTAGTGCAGGCTGACTTTGAACTCACTTATGTAGCTCATGCTGGCCTTGAATTCACAGCAGTCCTCCTGCCTTAGCCTTCTGAGTGCTGGGATTACAGGCTTGTGCACAATACCTGGCTTCAAATTTTAAATGAAAGGTTGTCTAAAATCCACTTAAAATAATTTTGAAATTTATTTATTGCTGTCCTCTAAGTTGTACATGGTTTTTATTGATTTGAAGGAAAATGAGATACTTCCATGTATTTTCTGTTTTAATTTTTAATTCCAGGCATTGAACCCAGGGCTATGGCACCAATCCACATCCCTAGCCCTTCATTATTTTGAAATAGAATCTTGCCAGATTGCCCAGACTGAGTTAAAATTTTCAGTCTTCCTGCCTTAGCCTTGTAGTGTGCTGTAATTTTGGTTTGTTATCAAAACTCATTGATAATTTTGTATTTTTATTCTAGAGTAAAATTCCACCATCTGTCCAATCATCCTGAAGCCAACTGAAGTCAGAAGGCAGGTCATCCTTAACCTTCCAAGACTAAGTCTAAACTGCATCTAGAATGTTCTTCAGGGAAGAATGGCACTTGCCTTTCACTTTGCTGATGATCTGTTTCCTGACACGAAGTCTGTCTGCCAGTCAGAACTGCCTCAAGGAAAGTCTAGAAGATGTCGTCATTGACATCCAGTCCTCTCTCTCCAGGGGAATCAGAGGCAATGAGCCCATCCACACAGCAACTCAGGAAGACTGCATCAGTTCTTGTTGCTCAACGCAGAACATAGCAGGTAAATGACACGGTCTCTCTTCATCCTGTGCGATTCGGGATGTAAGTAGACGGGGGACATGACAAAACAGTTTATGCCAGTGGTTCACAATGGGGTAGACAAGTGCATGACTGAATCACTGGGTGCTGTCCATGAGTGTGTTCAAGTTGCCCTCTGCTAAATGGTGTTCAAGTTGTTGGTGACTGTGTGAGAACATCCCTCCAGTGGCTGGGGAAACAAAAGTTTGAAGACTACTGATGTCATATCCCAGTAAAATATACATAACCAAAAATTCTGTGTAAGTGCTTAGCTGTCGTCATCATGGAGTACTGAAACATGGTGGGATGTTTCCAAGAATATGTAAACAGAGAGCAGGAGTTGACACTAAAAGTAAGTCTTCATTCATCCCATGGGAAAATCAGCATTTGATTTTTGTGTGGAACTGCAGGGCCCCCACTTTATTTCTCTCCTTAGACCTGGTGGATTAGGGTTAAGTTAAGAAGGAAGCAGCTGACTACTAGGATATTGCAGCTTCCCGGACTAAGAGGTCTGGATGGATGCTGGTCCCCAGAAGGACCACTTGAACAGAAGTCTGGGTCTTTCAGCCTTTTTTCCTGACCACCAAGCAGGCACTGGAGATGGAATCAATCACAGTGGCCAGTAACTGAATCAATCGTGCCTATGCGATGAAACCTCCATCTGGCCCCCTAAGTGATGGAGTTTGAGGAGCTTCAAGGTAGATAAACATGTCCATCTGTGGACTAAGAGGGTGGCATGCCCCAGTTCCACAGGGACAGAGAGGTCCCTATCTAAAGTGACAGCAAGCTTCAGGCTAAGCCCTGATGTGCTCAGCATGGAGTCAGCCGCTAGCCCCAGGAGGTTAGGGTCAGAATCGAATTGAATCATAAGGGATCTGGCTGTTGGAGAGCGAGTGTGGAACAAATGCTGCATGTGTGGAGTCAGTATGAAGAAACTCTGTCGTGGTCTCAGACGGAGCACTGTGCTTTGGATATTGTTTGTGGAAGTCATTGTATTAGTCACAAAAGCATGCTGGGCAGGGTGGCACAGACATGTAATCCAGAGAGGCTGAGCCAGGAGGATCACAGGATCAAGCCCAGCCTAGGTAACTTAGTGACTTAGTAAGAACCAGCCTCAAAATTAAAAAAAAAAAAGATAGGAAAAGGGATAGGGATGTAGACCAGTGTGAAGGACTCAGGTTCAATTCTCAACCCCCTCCCCACAAAAAATGTACAGAAATTTAAATTTATACTTTTTCTTTAAATTTTGATATGAAGATGTATGTGAGCTAGGAGTGCAATTACACACCTAATTACAGCTCTTTGGGAAGCTGAGACAGGAGGATTCTATGTTTGAGCCCAACCTAGGCAATTTAGTGATTTAAGGACATCTTGTCTCATAGTGAAAAAAAAAAGGCCTGAAGATGTAACTCAATGTGAAGGCCCTGGGTTCAAACCCAAGTACTCCCCACAGTTTTCTTTTTAAATAGAAATATCACCTGCAAACCTGACTGAGTTACATGATTTAAGTATTTCCTGGCAACATAGGAAACCCTGCATTTCTTCTCAGTTCTAGGAGATGAGGATTTGCTGTTTTATTGCCCCAGCAAAAATACTATTACTGCTCTGTGGGTCACAGGTGGTAGACCTCAACCATTTGCCTCATGTGTTGAGCAATGATAATATAACTGTTTATGATTGGAGAATTTGATCATAGCTGTGGACTCTAGAGAAATGAATACAAACATTTTGCATGGCATTTGGGGGCTTATGGATTCTCCTGTTTACCTAGATGGCAACAAGAATGGATTGCAGGTGTCCCTTTGTTAAGAAAAGGCCAGGAGGAGGGCCTGTCTTATTGCCTGAGTAGAGGTTGCTGGTGTGATTAAGGCCTGCCTGCTGAGGTGGGGCCCATATCCATCCTCCATTCCCTCCTCCCCCTGGAAGTCAGGATTGCTCCTCAGAGTTGTCTGACTAGAGGTGGTGGTGAGGGTGGGCAACCCATCTACTCCCACCTACTCCCACCCCATGGTACTGGGAATCGGACCAAGGCCTTGCACATGCTTGGTGAGTGCTGTTCCACTAATCTCCAGCTCCAATTCTTTCTGTTGTTTTATTTTGAGATAGTCTCACCAGGTTACCCAGGTTGTCCATGAATTTGTGATACTCCTGCCCAAGCCTCCCAAGTAGCCGGGTTTACAGGTATGAGCCATTGAGTCTGTACAGATGATGAGTTTTCAGTGGTTCATATGTCCCTTGACTGCCAGTCCTCCAGGGTCATGGGCCAAGATGACCGCAATGCATAGAAATAATAATCGTTTCTGGATATGACAAGAAGGAAAAAAAAAAAGCCAGAAATGAAAGTTAAAGTAAAAAGTGAGGAAGGAAAATAGAAAAATAGAAATGATAAAAATACAGAACTATAAAGGAACAGCAAAAGAATAGTACTGAAAAATAAAAAGCACAGACAGTAATCCTATGTACTCAGGAGGCTGAGACAGGATGATTATGTGTTCAAAGCCACCCTAGACAATTTAGCAAGATCCTATCATATATATGTATATATATATACACACACACACACATTTCAGATGGACATAAAGCCAGGGAGAGCTGGTGATATAGGTCACTGATAAAGCTCCCATCCCTTGGGTTCTGTCCCCAGTACTGCAAAATAATAGTAATAAAGTAAAAAAGTAAATAAAAAGATAGAAGCCAGGTGTGGTAGTACACCCTGGTAATCTTAGCTACTCTGGAGACTGAAGCAAGAAGGTTTCTTGACCCCAAGAATTTAAACCTATCTGGGGTAAAATAGCAAGACCCTGTCTCTTACAAAATAACAAAACCAGGAGTGGTGGCATATACCTATATTCTCAGTACTCTGGGAGTCTGAGGCAGGAGTATTGTTGTGAGTTCAAGGCCAGTCTAGGTTATGTAGTCAGTTTAGGCCCAGCCTGAACTACATAAGGAGAGTGAGTCAATCATGAATCAATCAGTCAATCAGTCAGTCAATCAAAAATTAAAAGGGCTGGGGATATGGCTCAGTGCAAAGGCCCCAAATTCAATCCTCAGTACTACCATATACATGGTATATAAATAAGCAAGCAAATAAATATAATTAATACAATTTAATACATAAGTAAATCATAAAGATGGACTTTGTATTCCATACTCTACTCAGATCCTTTATGAAAGGAGGCATGGTATTTCTGTGATGATTAATTTACTCACTCCACCCAAGAAAGCCTGACTCAGGATTTTATAGGTATCTGAGAGACCTTCAGGGCACTTATTTGTTTTGGCAGAACTGGGGATTGAACTCAGGCCCTTGCACTTGCCAGGAAAGCACTTATTACACTGAGCCATCTCCCCGGCCCCTTCAGGGCACTTATTAAGGCCCAGCTGGTGTGGAGTCGTGTTAAGCCTGCAGTCAGTATGTCTATGTATATTATCAGGGATGCTTCGAGTCCTATTTTTAGAAAATTAAATGGATTATCCAAAATTGGTTTTGCCAAAGATTACCCTGAGCTTTGGACATTCAGTGTCTTTTAAAATTGCTTTCTGTGCCTGAACCAAGGAAAGGAAATGATTCAGCAGTCAGCAAGCAAGTGAGCAAAATGAACAAAGGCATGTGTGCTGGGCTTCAGAATAAAGGACGTTCCTCCTGCTTGTGCCACTTCGAGAAAACCCTATTTCAAACTCGTGTTTATAAAACCTTTTTTTTTTTTCTTTAACAGGGGACAAAGCATGTAACTTGATGATCTTTGACACTCGCAAGACAGCTGGACAACCCAACTGCTACCTGTTTTTCTGTCCCAGTGTGGAAGCCTGTCCACTGAAACCAGCCAAGGGCCTTAGGAGTTACAGGATAACCCAAAGTAAGGCAAACATTCTTTTCTTTTGTAATTGGACGGGGCTTCTGCAAAAGATTTTCTGCAAAAAAAAAAAAAAAAAAAAAAAAATCTACTAAAAAGGTTCACTAGTGTTTCATGCTTGAAACTTGATTTCTTAAAATTTCATTCTTTGTTTATATTAATTGGAAAGATTATTGTGCTTCAGTGTGGAATTTTCTTTCTTTCTTTTTGAGACGGGGTCTTGCTGTGCAGTTCAAGCTGGCTGCGAGCTCACTTTGTAGCCCAGGCTGCTCTTATGCTCACAATGATCTCCCTCCCTCAGCCTCTTTGCTGGGATTGCAGGCCTGCACCACCACACCCAGCTTCACTGTGGCATTTTCAAACATACTTTGATCATATCCATACCATTATTCTCCCTTCCTGAAATTCAGTTTATTAAACCAAAGTTTGTTTTTTAGTCAAAGACCTTGAAATATTTTTTTAACCTTCATATTATAAAAGTTGCACTGATAGTTTATGAAACATTATTGAAGTCCCTATGTTAATAACAGAATTAATACCTCTGCAATAAGTCCACAAATCTCCAGAGCAGTGGTGGGAAAAACCTAGGGTACTTGTGCTGCAGCCCAGTGTTACTACTGACTTTGATGAGGTTAAGGCCTATGTGACTGTACAAAATTCTACTGCTTTCATTGTTAAGTTCCTATTATTTTATAACAGCATCAAATCAAATGTACTGAATTTCATTGTCTACCTGGAGGAGCATTGATTCAGGAACTCTTTATTGAACACCTACTGTGTGCCAGGTTCTGTGCACACCACTGGAAATGCCGATTCAGTGCTTGTGCAACTGACATATAGATTTAATGAAAATTCAGAAAATAAACAATTAAATGAGTAGCAGGAGAGGAAGTAAAAATAATTCAGACATAACATATACATGTACCAGTTCCCCAAAGTAAATATATTCTATATTAAAAACATTAACAAAAAATTAAAAAAGAAACTGCTAAATAAATTAATGTAATTATTTGTATATATTTCACCGAGATTTTTGCCTTGTTAATTTTTCAAATTGAAATGCTTTCGGGGGCCGGCGAGATAGCTCAGCAGACTAAGCACCTGCTATGTCAAGTTCAGGGACCAGGGTTCAATCCCCAGCATCACATGCCATGCCAGCCCCCTCACCCCCCACACAGTGAGGCAGCCACCAAGACCTGGCATGGTGCTATACACGTGTGATCCCAGCCCCGTAGAGGCTAAAAACAGGAGGATCACTATAAGTCCGAACTATGTAGTGAGACCCTATACCAAATACATAAAAATAAAAAAAAATTTTTAAATAAATGCTTTTGGTATCAAATTTCCTACTTAGCCAGGCACTGTGGCACACACCTATCTTCCCAGCTACTGGGGTGGCTGAGCAGGAGGATCACAAGATCAGGGCCATTCTGGACAACTTAGCAAGAATCTCTAAATAAAAAATTAAAGGCCCTGGAGATGTGGCTCGGTGAGAATGTGGACTTTGCCAAGTAGCAAGTACCAGATTCTAAGTTCAAGACTTAGCACAGCGAAAACAAATAACAAATTTTCTCTTAAGCTGTGGAAAGTCTTTTGCCATTACACTCTTGGTAATTGCTGTAATCGTCTTTGTTCTCTCACTAAATAAATAACAAATATTATTTAGCATCTTTTAAGGCCCTTATGATGTAGCATTCAACATGAAAAAATTTTCATTTCTGGAATTTATGTTTTAGGAGAGAGACAATAACCATAAAACATGGGCCAGCCAAATAGCTCAGATTAAAATGCCTGCAAGGAGGCTCAGGGGCTGGGGTTTCAATCCCAGGCCTGCTGTGCTGGCCGTGCCCCTGGGGTGCACTGAGATGGCAATTTAGACTGGGCATGGTGGTGCATGCCTATAATCCTGGCTCTTAGGAAGCTATAAACAGGCAGATCACTATAAGTCTGACCAAGTACAGAGCCCTTGAACACCCTGTAGACCCTTCCCTAAAAAACACAAAAAACAAACAAACAAAAACTCATAATAAATGATCAGGAAAAATAGTCGCAGTGCTGTGCAGGAAATTTAGATACAATGCTAGCCCTATAGACATTGTTCTAAGTACATTAAAAAAAATTAAACAATGCTGTAATGCTAATCATTGAGTAATGGTAATCATGTGTCAAGGTGACCAAAGGAATCACCCATGAAGAAGTAAAGCCTAAAATTCAATGTCAACAGCCGGGGACTACATGAGAGCAGGTAGAGGAAGACCTCCTATGCCCGTGACCCTCAGGCGGAAGGGATTTGGGATGTTTGAAGAACAAACTCCAGTCTCAATTGGCGGACACACAGTGAGCTAAGCAGAGAGTAATATGCAAAAAGGAAGGGGTCCACATCACAGAAAGCTTTATAAGCCAGAGAGGGTTTGTTAGTCTGTGTGTATGATGTGTAGGAGGAATACTAAAAGTGCACTGCAGCTGCCCTTGTGGGAGTAGACAGTGAGGCAGAGGGGAAAGGAAAAGGCCACTTGGGTGGCGGAAGGGGACCCTTGTGAAAGACGATAGCCCTGGGCACCAGGAAGGTGGTAGAGGAAGTGGACAGAAGTTCCAGAGGTAGGACGTGCTGATGGTGTGGCTGTGGGGGACCAGGAAAAAGGAAGCAGTGAGATCTTGTTCTGGATTTTCCTTCAGTGTCTAGATGAGTTAGGGATGATTTTCTTTTTCTTTTCTTTTCCTCCCTTTTTGGGGGGGCAGGACTGTGGATTGAATCTAGGGTCTTCGCACTGAGGTATGCTCCCCAGCTCACCCTCCTTTTCATTTTTCCTTCCTTCCTTCCTTCTTTCTCTCTCTCCATCCCTCCTTCCTTCATCTCCTTCTTCCTCTCCCGCTCCTTTTCTTTCGTTCAACAGCTAAGTCACTAAGTCACCCAGGTTTGACCTAAACTTGTGATCCTCCTATGTCAGCCTCCCACAGTGCCAGGATTACCGAGGTGTACGAGCATGCTCAGCTGAGGTGGGGAGCAAGTGGGCACGTGTGTGCAAGCCTGTGTGTGCGTGCTTGAGGTTGAACTCAGCACCAACCAAGCACCCACTCTGCTGGCTGGGGAAGAGCAGGTGTAGAGCTGAAAGGTGGACTGGACAAAAGAATCCTTTCTCAGCTGTGTTTGGTGCTGCTGGGTGCCCCAGCACACTGTGCTTTGGCTCCCAGCCAGGGACCACAGGTGAGGTTGTGTCAGTTTTTTTCATGAATTTGGGAAACCCGATGTATAGACAGTCACTTGAAAAAGCATAAAGTGTAAATTCCACGTGTAAATCATCTAGGATATGATGAGAAAAACTATAATTGAGTTTATTTTAAAAAATTTTTCCAATAGTTGCTTTTATAATACATGTGTAATAGAGAAAGTATGTGGTAAGGATCCATCAGTGGAAGTGGGAAAAAGAAAATTCATCATGCACATAAATTTGTGTGTGTGTGTGTGTGTGTATATGTGTGTGTACTGAAAATTGAGCCCAGGTCCTTTGAACTGAACTACATCTCAACCCTTTTGAATTTTTTTATTATTATATTTAAAATTTTTAAAACAATTTATTTTTTAAAGAGTACAAATTAAAAATCAAAAATAAAATATTGTAAGTGATACAGAATTTCATTTAACAAATTAATATGAATTTCACAGTATTTGTTGTAATAGAATGTGTTGGCTTCCAACCAATTAGTCATGTTACAAGATATATGTATGCAGAGTTGGAAGATATTATTTTTTTAATGGATCATTCTCTTTATTTTATTTATTTATAAAATGGTTAAGCCTTCCCTGAGGGCAGGGCTGGCACAGCATGTGGTACCAGAGATTGAACAGTAGTCCCCTGTGCCTGCCTATACTTGCCTAAACAGGCGCTTTAGATTACTGAGCTATCTCACTGGCCCTGTATTTATTTTAAGACAGCATCTTGTTAAATCTCGAAGTTGCCCAGACTGGTCTCAAACTTGCCATCCTGCCTCAGCTTCCCAGAATACAGAGATTACATAAACCTAGTCAGGGCCAGAGGAAATGAAGTAGAATTGGAATCAACGTTTCCTGTGGCAGCCACCAGAGGGCATCATCAGCCCTGAGCAATTCATGAAGCATCTAGGGGCAAAGTAGCCTCAATCCCTGGTGTAGTAATCAACGGACTATTGACAGGATATGTATGAATTATCTGCCTATAGTAGTGGATTGAGATCAATGAATTAAAAATAAATTATCTAGCTGGGTGTGGTGGCACACATCTGTAAACCCAGCAATGGGGAGGCTGAGACAGGAGGATCATTGCAAGTTTGAGACCAGCTGGGGCCACAGTAAGCAGAAGGCCAGCCTGAACTGCATAGTGAGACCCTGTCTCAGGAAGACAAAATAAATAAATAAATAATTTGTGTTTTGTCTGTAGTGAAATTAAATGTAGATAATCGATTTCATGGTTTGTTCCTGGAGGTCTTCGTTCCCTGTCATCATTGAGCAGTACTTACAGACTGGAAGTCTGGAAAATGACAGTGACCTCTTTCTATAAAACCATTGTGGCTTGGCATCATTTGATTTACAGCTTTTCGAGCTATTTCTACCAAGGGCTGGAAACACAGGAGAATTCAGAAATAGAAAAAATTGGGGGAGTGTTTTTAAGGCTGCTTGCCAAGAAATAGCCACTCATTTTTTAACTCACTGAAGTCCCTTGAAAAATGAAACTCAAAAGCAGAGTTGGACTGTGTCCCTGATACTTCTGTGGCTCACATCTGTGTGACTGGGGGAGGCCCCCACCCTTGCCCCACCCTACCCTGCTCCTACCCCCATCCCCACACACAGCGGTGTGTAAAGGATCTGTGCTGTTCTAGCAGCTTCATCAGTAGCTATATCTTATAGAGACATGAGGTTCCCCAGGCTTTGCTTTATTTCTGAACTTCCGAGTCTGAGAAAGAAAACATCTGTTTTGGCTGTTCTTTTCAGTGGCCTTATTTAACTTCTAATCTCACACACATCACAAGGCATTTACTCAGACAGCCCCAGTTTTAAAGTGAAATACATGGAGTCTTTCTTTTTTCCTGGTGCTGAGGATCAAACCCGAGGCCTCACGCATGTTGAGCGTAAGTGCTCTACTGCTAAGCCATGATGCCTCCCGCCCCCATCTTGTCTCTATCTTCATTTAAACATTTAATCCTCTTTGCAGATAAGATGATAATTAGCTTGGTAACATCACCTGTAGCAAAAGCTCTGGCTCTGCCTTGTGTTGTGTGTTTGGGGGAGGGAAGGGCACTTCAGTCCTCCAGATTTTACTTTAGAGAACCACATCCTGAAGCAGGCCTCTGCCAGTTTCTTTTTCAATGGTCAAACAGTATTTTAATGGCTTTTCAGGCCAGTATTTTATCCTGTGTGAATCATGGATGCTCTGTTGTACCTATTGACCCTTGTCCTTGTCATACAAAAACAGCCACAGACATTATATAAGCAAATGGGGTGGGTATGATGGTACATACCTATAATCCCAGGAGTTGGGAGACTAAGGCAGGAAGATCCTGTGAGTCTGAGGCCAATCTATGCTACACAATGAGACCTTGTCTCTAACTAAACAAACCCACTCTAGATCCCAGGGCAATGAAGTATTTGGCCTGGATTTTACCTTTTTAAAAATGGCATGGTTATTCCATATTGATAAAACATTATGGATACTGAAATTTTAATATCATACATATAACTTGTGTATCACAGATTTTTTTTTCAGTCATTTAAAAATCTAAGCACCATTTTTAGTTTTCAAGCCATACCAAGATAGGTGGCAGCGACCCAGGTTCTGGATGGGTTAATGAGTGAGTGCTAAAGGACCTAGCTGTAGGAGACTTGGAGAGTGGTCACAAGATATTACACTCAAAAGTTGCCTCTGGACCTGTTAGGAGACATGATTTAGAAATAGGCCTAGAGGGGACTTGAGGAAGAATAAAGCTAACCGATATGTGCTGAGAAGTCCCTCAGTTTCTCTCCTGGTTTCTTGCAGTTCAGTCTAAGCAAAATGGTTAGCCCCATGGCAGAGGACCACAGAACAATTCCAATTACCATTCGCTGCTCCTGAGTGCCTTAACAAGCTTTTCCAGTTCGAGCTGTGGTGGTTGGCATGTGTGGTTACCAGTGAAGCCCTAAGCTTTCTCCAGCATGAGCACAATCTATTCTGGGTGCTCCTCCTAGGGCATCAAGACTTCGCTGGCTTTCTGCGCCACACACCCTCAGGGTGGCCATCATGATTTCAAATATGAGCCCCGTCCTTCTTACATCCTAAGACCCTGATTGGCTCTAAAATGTTAAGCTTTGAGAGTTAAAATTAAATTCTGCTTCTAAGTACGGTCCTCAGCCTTGCGCCGGTGCCTTGGCCCAGTGCCCTCAGCGGTGAGCTCACCTTCCAGCTCCTTCTTCCTCCTTGGCAAAGCTTCATCTCTCTCGGCAACATACAGCAGCCAGCTGTGCACCTGCCTGTAAATCCAGCCCTCTGGGAGGCTGAGGTAAGGGGATACAAGTTTGAGCCCGGACAACTTAGTGACTTAAGGTGAGCCTTTCTCAAAAACAAACAAACAAAAAAATAAAAATGAAAAGGGCTAAGGTTCTAGCTCAGGTACAGAAGCCCTGGGTTTAATCCCCAGTATTGGGAGAAAGAAAAAAAATGAAAGGTACATCATGGGATTCTCCCTCCCTCTGGCTCTGTGAACGCCTTCTCCCAAGGCTTCTGCATACCTTTGCCCTGCCTGCCCCTTGCCCACGCTGTACAGTTTGTCCTAATAATTACTAACCCTCTTAGTCCTGGGTGGCGTGTCCTGTGGGAACTTCTGTCTATGTCAGCATTCTGCCTGCCACTTCTCATCCTACCCATGCCACCCTGGCCCAGCTCTCTGCCTAAGCTCAATCCACACACCCCTCATCTTCCTAAACCTCTTGTAGCTCATGCTAGGCCTCTCTTAGCTTCTCCAAACTACATACTGAGACCCTTTCAATAAGTAAGTAAATAAGTAAATAACCACCCACCCTGTCATAATCTGTTTGCTCTGTCTCCGCACATTTCTGTCCCATCAGGCTAGAAGTAAGCCACAGCCTCAGTCTAGTTCTGATTTAGAAACTCAAATTCTTTCAATTTTGCGTGTGCTGCTGAAGTAACAGGGATGAGGGATGTATAACTCAGTGACAGAGCACTAGCCAAGCATGTATAGGGTCCCAAGTTCAATCCCTAGCACCAGAAAAATCCATCATTCAAATATAACAGTTTGGGGACATACTGAAAAAGTTGATGCATTTGTATTTTAATCTTAGCGTGGATAATTTGTCTATTTTTTTTTTCTTTGTGTTTTCAGATGTTCCTTCTTTGACTGATTTGCTACGCCAAGAATTAGCGCAAGAAGGTTCTGTCTCTTATGGCCAGTCTCCAGAAGCTGTCACGTCTTCCCTCCCTGCTCTGGTGGGTTCTTCAAAGCCTGCTGATTTCTTAGGGAGAGATATATCTTCTCAGAGGCCTGGATCTTCAGCTCACCTGCAGAAACTCTCCCGGATCATCCAAGCAAGTATCCAGGACCCCATTAATAAAGACAAAGGCCACCCTCAGAGTTTACAGTCTTCCTCAAACCCAGAAGTAGCACATTTGTTGCCTGAAAACTCAAGCACACCCTCCCCTGCAGTGGCGAATGGATTTCAACATAGCTCTACAACTCTGAAACCTGTAATTCTTGTGCCCACTAGTACCTCAGAGATACCTCCAGTGACTTTTCCACCGCAGGTGGCTACTACAGTTCCACTCATAACCACTGTGCCCTCTCAGCCTCCTCCAGCCCCTGTTTCCACAGTTTTTACACGTGTCATGGCCCCACCTCAAGCTGTGACTACAACAGCAGTTCTGACTACCATCTTTCAAGCATCTAGGAACTTGATAAGCATCCCAGAAGCGGTGCCCTTTAGAGAAATCTCCAAGCTCACTTCAAACACAAGGCATGTGCATAACCCTACTGTACTCCCTTGGACAAATGTGGAGTCTTCCACTACAAATAAAACTATTACCTGGGAGAATGGGAAGGCCATTGTAAATAGCTCATCACCAAGAAGTGTCCCAGGAACCCAGTATGGCCTTCCATTTGAAAAGTGGCTTCTCCTGGGGACCTTGCTCTTTGGTGTTCTGTTCCTGGTAATAGGCCTGGCTCTCTTGGGTAGGATATTCTCAGAATCCCTCCGCAGGAAACGGTACTCACGACTTGATTACCTGATCAATGGGATCTATGTTGACATCTAAGGACAAAATTCATTATCACTTGATTCACTAACTAAGAGCAACACACACTGGATTTCTCTTGAAATTCTCTGATCTCAGTAAATTAGATTTTGAAGACAGGAAAATGTTCCCTATAACCTTTTTTTTTTTTTTTTTTCCGTTTCTGAGACAGGAAAAGACTCAGATTGGGTGATTTGTGTGATCATGCTAAAATATTCACTGAAAAGAAAGCTCTACCTAAAGTAAGACAGTGTAATTGCCATAGAAATTGGAAAGTCAGTTGGCTCTGTATAAGGAAAAAAAGGTCAGGATATCAAGATTCCAATTGATTAATATTTCTGGTTCCACATAAAGTCAACTGTTTATGATATTGGTTTTAATGGATTCACTTTTTATATGAATTCCAATAAAACTTATTCCAGATGTATTTCCTTCCAATTAAATATTTGAATAAATCTTCTGTTACTCAGTAATGTTCCTGTAAGTGATATGTCTATGCTGGATAACTTTCAATTTATTCCCACCAGCAAAATGATGAAATGATGAAAATATGTGCTTCAAGCTGAAGAGACAACCCCCCCTTTCCCATCAATGAACAAAGAGATTCACTTGGGAGGATTTTAGTCTAGTTGAAGACAATGATAAATTGGTTCCAATAAATAGCCAAATCCTGGCCGGGCGTGGTGGCGCATGCCTGTAATCCCAGCACTCGGGAGGCTGAGACAGGAGGATTGTTGCAAGTTCGAGACCAGCCTGAGCTACAAAGTAAGCTTGAGGCCAGCCTGAACTGAGACTCTGTTTCAAAAAGACAATAAATAAATAAATAAATAGCCAAATCCACTTGGGACCTGTCCTTTTTTCTTTTCTTTAGTGTTAACATTTTCTAAACTTGTACAAAGTTTGAAATGTACCCATATTATGTATAAATCCTTTTTTTTGTATTTTAGGGAAGGGTCTACAGGGTGTTCAGGGTCTCACTACTAGATTGGACTCGTAGTGATCTGCTTGCTTATAGCCTCCCAAGAGCTGGGATTACAGGCTCGCACCACCAGGTCTAGTCTCAATTGCAGTCTCCGCATGCCCCAGGTGTGAGGCCAACACGGCAGGCCAGGGATTGAGTCCCCACCCCTGCACCTGCTTGCAGGGGCTTTAATCCACTGAGCTATTTGGCCAGCCCTTAAATCTTTAAGTTTGGCTAACAGTTTATTTTATTTGGGACAACATTAGAAAAAAATGTATAGCACTTAAGTTAGTGTGCTCTGATTTTCATTGAATGTTGAAACTTCTGGGAAACAATTGGAATCATGAGAATTTGTGATACAATTGTAATTGGGGTGGCTACCCGGCTCAATTTGTTACCTTACTTCTTTGGAGTTATCTGCAAAAAAAAGCTTGGTGTCTCCTAGATATAAGCAGGGTTTTTAAATATTAAAAAATGGACTTTCAGAGGCAGGTGGTGGTGGTGGACATCTGTAGTGCCAACACCCTAGGAGGCTGAGATAGGAGAATGGAGAATTTTAGCCTAGACTGGGCTGCTTGAAGGACTGGGAACAGCTGTGGATTTTATATGACGACTTTGTACACTGAACACTGGAGGGCAGTATATAATTAATAAGTTTGTATAGGATGGAAGGCAGAGGTAGAAAATTAAGTACAACAGGATTTTTCTTTTTTTTCTCACCTCCTCCTTCCCCTTGGCTTTTCACTTTCACTCACCTGGTTCCCCTCCCTCTTCCCCTTGGTTTATGGGTAAGCTCATAAAGCACATTAAGAGGAAAGTGGGTCTCCTGAAAATACTATTTTCATATATTTTCCAATTTAACAGTTTGATGCAAGTCTCCAAGGGCTTTACATAAGTTTTAAGTAAGTTGAATAAATAAGGCCTGAGTCAGTTTAATTTAACAAGTATTTATCAAATACATGTAGACCAGAATCAGATTATTAACCAAGTGCTTTGGAATTTCAAAATATATCCTCTCTTTGTTAATGGATTTCAGAGAGAAAGTAAGGTTTTCTGTGTATGTTTTTTTTTTTTTTTTTTTTTTTTGTCTTTTTTGAGACAGGGTCTCACTATGCAGTTCAGGCTGGCCTTAAGCTCACTTTGTAGCTCAGGCTGGTCTCGAACTCACAGCAATCCTCCTGCCTCAGCCTCCCGAGTGCTGGGATTACAAGCATGCGCCACCACGCCCGGCTTCTGTGTATGTTTATAAAAAGCTTTCTTCTGGTCCTTCTGTAGTTCTCTGCCTACCTGGCTGCAGCCTTTCAGGGGACCATGTGCTTTCTTGGTAGGGAGACCAGGCAGAAGTCTGTAGCAGTCAGCAGGCCACATGGGAGGTCATGCCACAGCCCGTAGTATCCACAGGGCTCACCTAAGACTGGTTTCTATTATCCCTGTCACAGCGCGTGAGACTACTGCAAGGACATGCAAGGCAGCAGATGCCTGTGCTTGCTTACTCGACTCAAGTGACCCTCCTACCTTTGCTTCCTCAGTGCTGGGACCCCAGGGATATACAAGTGTGGCCAACTTTTACATGGCTTTAATACTGACCAGTCTAGCTAACCCCTTCAGACAAAGTGTACTGAAGCATGAGCCCTCCGGTTTATGAGAAGGGAAGATGGCAATCTAGAACAAAATGAGAAGACTAAGAAGGTCTCTCTGCTTAAAAATAACCTTTCTGCCAGCTGAGTGTGGTAGCCATGCCTGCGATCCCAGCACTCTGCAAGACTGAGGAAGGAGGATTGAGTTTGGAGTCCAGCCTCAACAAAGTAGTGATCTGGTAAGACCTTAACTAAAAAGTTAAAAAGTCCAAGAGTGTAGCACAGTGCAAAGGCCCTACTTCACTTCCTAGTGCTCCAAAAATGAAATATCCTTGGGCCGTGGAGATGGCTCAGCAGTCTAAGCACCTGCCTAGGCAAGCACAAGGCCTCAGGTTCAATCTCCAGTACTGCATACTATGCCAGCCTGGCTCTCAGACATTCTGAGTTGGCCACCAAGATCTGATATGGCAGTGCACCCCTGTAATCCTAGCACTGGGGAGTCTGAGACAGGAGGATCACTGTGAGTCTGAGCTGTGTAGTGAGACCCTGTACCAAATACATTAAAAAAAAAAAAAAAGAAGAAAAGAAAAATCCTCCCTTAAGCTGGACATAGTGAGGCACATACCTGTAGTTCCAGCTACATGGGAGGCTGAAGCTGGAGTATCTTTCGAGCTAAGAAGTTTAAAGTTAGCCTGGGCAATTGCCTCAAAAAAAAAATCAAAATCTTTGTCAATAGCAAGATAACTTACCTGGGTTTAAACCTACTCACAAAGAAAAGAAAAGTAACTTAAAAAAACCTAATAAACTTGGATTAGTCACTAATCTAAGATGAAGTCTGGCTTATTCACTCCAGATGGTTGTGCTACATCTTATTTCTCAATAACCTGTGGCCTTGAAACTCTGGTTTGCAGGCTGTGGTGAGCACTACTGGTTATCCACCCAAGAGCCACACACAGCTGTGTTTTTGCCATGCTGTGACAGGTTGGAGATGCAAGATTCTCTTTGCCAATCCATCTGGCAGGGAGGGCTAAGCCTGTGACCCAATCTCAGCTGAGTGGAAGCCTCGTGGGGGGGCTGCTGGGCTAGATTTTGTCTACTTGTTAGCACACTCCACGAGGAAGAAAAGTCTTTTTACTCCCATCCTTTTGTTGTCTGCTTGGGATACTGGCCACGTGAGGATATGATACACCTATGCAGCCTTTCTGCCTCAGTGAGTTCAGAAATAACATGCTGGGATATGGAGATACTCTAGTTCCTGGTATCTTGGTTAAAGCAAAGAAGTAACATTGGAACTGCCAATTTCAGCCTTCTTCTAGGAGAGCTCATCTCCAATATTTGCAACACTTTCGTTCAAGTATTTTGTTTTGTTTTGTTTTTTTTTTTTGCAGAACCAGGGATTGAACTCAGGTCCTTGTGCTTGCCAGGGAAGCACTTATTCTACTGAGCCATCTCCCCAGCTCCTACGTTCAGGTATTTCTTTGCTATGGTTTATACATAGATGTTCCCTCCAAAGGCTCATGTGCTTATAGGCAGGGCTTTTAGAAGGGGACTGGATTATGGGGGCATGATACTTATCAATGAAGTAGTCTGCTGCTGAGTTGACAACTAAATATGATTTGGGAGGTGAAGCCTGGATGGAGATGTGTCGCTGGGCGGTGTGGCCTGGAAGGGTCTGTCTCCTCTTGACCTTCATGCTCTCGGTAGCCTCCTCAGCCATGCCCCTCTGCCATTCTGCCCTCCCTTGTGTTGTAGGCAGCCGAATTAGAAATATTATAAGCAGTCAGATAGGGCTAGGCCCTCAAGGGAGACTGCACTGAAGATAAGATACCTTGCAACTGTGAAGGAGAAGGGTGCTCCCTCTGTGGGCCAGATGCAAAGACCAAAGATCAAATCAATGCTGACCTCCCTAGAGATAAGCATCGGGAATTGATCATCACCTTGAGGAAGCCAGGAAGAGCTAATCACAACCAGCCACCAGATAAACTCCTGTTCTGTATTCATGCCTGCTTGCTACGTGACTCACTTCCCCATTTGGTCCTGGATTTAATGAATTTTACCTGTGCAATTGTGCTTCTAATCTTATTGGTTGGCCATAGTTTTGTCCCACCTCATGTGCAAGTTTCCATGTTTTCCACCTTAGACCCACCACATGGTTTTGCTTTATAAAAATCTCTGAAAAAGACATATTTCAGGACATCCTGCTCAGGTCCCCATTCTGTTCCTCTCTTGAACCGAAGCTTTCTTTCTCCCAATAAATATATTCTGCTGTTAACCTCCCTGTTTGCTCCTAAAATTCATTCTTCAGTTTTAGAGAGCACAAATTCATCCCATGTACCTTTAAGGTTGGGAGTTTCATTCCCCTATATCCCTTGGAGCTGGTTGACTATGAACTGAAACCTCTACAAACTGAGCCAAAATAAAGCTGTCTTCTTTAAAGTTGTGGGTGTTGGATCTTGTATCTCAGCAATAAGAAAGCATCTAAGACAGACTGTGGTGTCAGGAACGGGGCTGTTGCTGTGATACTACCTGACCATGTGGTTTAGAAGTCTTTGGAACTGGCTTGAGGTAAGAAACATGGAAAGGTTTGGACATGTTGGCAGGAGAAGCAGCCCTAGAATCCTGTAAGCCAAGCTCAATGGGAGATTCTGGTGAGAGCTGAGAAGACCAGAATGTTGACAGTGCAGCCAGAAAAGGCCAGGATCAAGAGGTTTTACTTGGGAAGGACTGCAATGGCAGCTGAACTCCAGGCCATGTGTGTTATGCTCTGGCAGAAAATTTGTCTGCATTTTGCTCATGTCCAGAGACTTTGTGGGAGACTGAGATTAAGGATGAGTGACTAATCTGGCAGGGAAAATTTCAAAGCAGCCAAATATTCAGGCTGTGGCTTGGGTACTGGTCTGTGGGGGCTTTTAGCCAGCTCTACATTGCAAATCAAGAGCAAACAGCCCAGAAGAATGATTTAAAAACCCTTGAGCTTGGCCAGAAAGGAGTCTGCAGTAAATCTGGGTCCCTCAAAGATGGAGCAGGGGAAAATTTGGTTGCTGAAAAATTAGCATTAAAAATAAAGCTAAGTGTTTTGGAACAGGACAATAGGAAAATAGCCTTGAAGGAATGTGAAGAGCCAGCAAGACTCCACCCTTTAAAGGCTCAAAGTTGCAAAAGTGAAAGACTGAAAAGAGAGCCCCAGGGCTCCATGCTCCATAACTGTGGCAGTTGGAGGATGGGAACTGATTATCTGGGATTCATTGCAGTGTGCTCAGCCACCCAGCCACTCAGAGGCCTTGGCAACCACCAGCAAGTGTAGGCACAAGGGCTCAGCTACTGCCCCAGCTGGTGGCACACTTTGGTGTCATCCACATAGTGCTGTTCCAGGTGCACATAAAATTCAAAAGTTGTGGGGTCCTAGAAGTTTCCACCCAGACTTCAAAAGAAGACCTGGGAGGCCAAACAGCATATCCAAGGGGACCGTGCAAAGCTATGAGCTTAAGCCAAAGATGGAGGGGAGACCCCAGGGTGTTGCAAAAGCCAGGAACATGGAACATCTGAGGAAAGCCACAAAAGGTGAGCAAAGCCTGACCAAGAGAGGCCATGGAGCTACAACCACTGGCAGGGCCACCCAAGCTCTTCAGAGCTCACATCTCACCACAAGTTACTCCCTCGTCCCCCACCCAACCTCAGCACTGGGTATGGATCTCTGGTAGTGATGGCGAAACTTTTAGAGGCTTCCATGATAACAAACTGCTCAGTGTGGCACATATGCCATAGGTTCATGACCACCGATCTATGGGATTCAGTGTTTGCCCTGCTGGATTTAGGACTTGCTGTGGCACCATTCCTTTTGGTCCTCTTTTTCCCTTTTGGAATGGGAATGTTTATCCTGTGCCTTTGTTTGTCACCAGTGTAACTTTCATTTTTTACAAGGGCTTGCAGCTAAAAGTTTTCTTTAAATCTCAGAAGAGACTCTGGACTAGGATTTTTTCTCTGTCTTTTTTTTTGATACAGGGTCTCCCTACACAGTGCAGACTCTTAGTGATCCTCCTGTCTCAGCCTGTCTATGTGGGGATTACAGGCATACACCGTCATGCCCAACTGCCAGGCCAGCACAGCATGCAGTACTGAAGATCGAACTCAGGACCTTGCACTGATACCACCAAGCTATCTTCCTAGACTTGGACTTTTCAACAATGCCTAAATTTTAGGACATTAGCAACACTCTGAGACAGACTAAATGGATTTTGTATAAAAGGTGAGCATGAGTCCTCGGGAGGCAGGGCAGAACGTTGTAGTGTATGTCTAGATGTCTCCCTAAAATCTCATGGGCTCATAGGTGGGGTTTTGGGAGATAATTGGATCATAGGGCTGCAATAGTTATCAGTGGATTAGGTGATGAGTTTATAGCTAATTATGATTTGCGAGCCGAAACCTAGTTGGAGTAGGTTGGTCACTGGGTGTGGAATCTGAAAGGATCTGTCTTCGCCTTCCCTTGATAACATGCTCGGCTTCTTGACTTCCATGCCATCAGCAAGCTCCTCTGCCGTGCCCCTCTACTGTTGGGCCCTGCCTTGGAGCCAGCTGATTATGAATCAAAAACCTCAGCAAACTGTGAGTCAAAATAAATATTTTTCTCTTCTAAGTCGTAGGTGTTGAAAATTGTGTCTTAGAAGTGAGAACGTAACCAAGACAGATTCCTTATTACTAATGGTAGCAAAGACTTGTAAGGAGGTACTTATGCTATATCCAAAGCACACATCACATGTAGAAATTCATTTCATTCGTGCACATTTTTGAAGGATTTTTACCTTTGTGTTGCAAGTGAGGAAACTGAGGGACAGGGAGGTTTAGGTGACTTTCCTGAGGTCAGTTGTCTAGGTAGAACCAGACTACCTAGAGTTCCCAGTTTTTGCATATATATATATATATATATATATATATATATATATATATATATATTCTAGATGACAGCTTTTAAGTGGTATTGAGCTGAATGAACCAAAACATGGAAATTAAGAGGTCAGAAGTCTCATTATGAGATAGCTTTCTCCACTTTCTTAGCCACAGAGAGCCTGTTAGCTTGTTCTGTTACATGTGCCAAGCTAAGAATCACTGTTTTACCAGGGGCCCACTAGAATATAGACAGGTCCTGGTCCTGGGACTTCTCATCTCAGTGAACAATACCCTGCCACCCAGTCTCTCCTATGCTGAGAGACTTTCAGGTCATACTCTGTTTCAGCCCCCACAGCTTATGTTTACCATGTATCACTCATTTTCTTCAGGGATGCTTCTCAAAGTCAGCTGATTTGCTGTGGCATAGCCATATTCCTCAAAGTTCATGTATCAGAAACTTGATGCCCAATGCAACAATTTGGGGAGATGGGGCCTTCACATAGTGAACAGACTGGGCATGTGGTGTTGCTCGGCGGGCGAGTACCTACCTAGTATGTATGAGGCCCTAGACTCAAAACCCTAACACTGAGGGAAAAGGTGAATAAGCCGTAGGGCTCTACTCTCATGAATGGACTGATGCACCATCCAGGGAGTGGATTAGTTATTGAGGGAGTGGCTTCCCTTCTCCTCTCTGTGTCTCCTTCAGTCCCTTGCCCTCTGACACACACACACATGGATGTGCTCCCTGGACCTTCTGCTTCCCATAAAGGAATGAATGTTGCTGCCAGAAGACCTTTATCAGAGGGACTTTCCAACCTCCAGAACTGTAAAATCAATCTCCGCTTAGTATGCATTACCCAGGCTTAGCTATTACATAGCAGCACACAATGAATCAAGACAGTCTCCTTGCTTTTTTTTTTTTTTTCTTACTTCATTCTCACATCCAGTACGACTTCAAGTTACCTCAAAAGTACCTGTGACTCCATGTGTTATGTTCTGCAGTATGATTACCAACTGAATGTGGCATGGGATTAGCAAGCCTCCTCGTTCTCTAGCCCCAGTCTAACTGATCTCCCTTCTGCCTCCTCTTTCACAAAACTTGGGCTGTAGCTATGCAGCCCTTTTCATCATTTCTCAACTATGCCAGGCACTTTGATGAACCAAGTTTAAACATGCCCTTTCCTCTCTTCTGGCAATTTGCCTCTCCTCCCTCAGGGCTGAGGTCAAGCATCACCTCTGCTGCAGTCTTCCCAGACTCTCCCAAGGGAGAGATTACTCCTCCTAGATTCCTGACCCAGCTCTTGATTTATACGAAGAGCCAAAAACTTCATGGTATCTCCCAATATATCAGTTCATGTATCACCCCACTGGATTGATGTTGGTAAAGAGCAAGCTCTCCCTCATGTTCCCAGGCTTAAAAATGTGTCTGGCACATAGTAGACACTCTACAAATGATCATAAGTGAACTTGAAAGCCTGTTTTATTGAAGGTCATTCCTTTCACCAATGGACAATAATATGATTTGGCTGTGTGTGCAATAGCTTTTATATCATAACGAGAAAATCAAGTCATGACTCCACTTACATGCATATTTTAGGAGAATGGGATAAAATCCAGTTGCACAGTACAGGAGCAAATACTCCTATGTTAACTGAGACTATGTGCTCAGAGATCAGTAAATGAGCATTTAAATCTGTGCATGTCTCTCCATGGGGCTCAGATAGTAGAGTGATGAATTCATAAGGAGAATGAACTGAGAGAATGAGGTTTTGTTTGTGCTCTTGTATTTTTGTTTTATTTTTACCTAGGGTAACCTTTGTAGCACTTTTCTAGCTAAAATAAGGCTCAGAATCTAAGTTATTTGTCCCTAAGCTATTCCACAAGCAAGAGACCCCAAAATAAAACCCAGTATTCCAGCCCTCCTATTTAATATTCTTCCAGCGCATTGTACTACTGTGAGCAAAGATATAACTCTCTGAAAATACCACACCTAATATCACATATACTCAGGCATTGGGACAAGGAGGGTCCAATTTTGAGTTTCAGTCAATATGGTAATTTATTATTTAGTAAGCATTGATTTTTCCTCCATTCTCAATAAGAAACTTCCAGTTATATTTAAAAAAGTTTTTTCTGTGGTACTGGAGATTGAACTCAGGACCTTGTGCTTGCCAGGCAAGTGCTTATTCTACTGAGCTATCTCCCCAGCCCCATTCCACTTACATTTAAATAAAATAAAATAAGGCCAAATGTGGTGACTCGCTCCTATAATCCCAACTACTCAGGAAGCTAAGACAGGACCAGAATTTGGAGGCCAGCCCAAGCAATTTAGTGAGACCCTATCTCAAGATAAAATTTGAAAGCAGCGTGTAGTTCAGTGGTAAGGTGGATGATAGCTCTCCTGGGAATATTCCTGAAAGAGTCAAAGTCACGTTATAGTGATACCTGCATGCCACATGTGTAGCAGCACCATTGACAACAGACAAACTTGGGAAACAGCCTTGATGCCCATCAGTAAATGAATGGAGAAAAAAAGTGTGCTGTGCATATACACACTAGAATTTTATACAGCAATACAGAACACATTCTTTGGTATGAAATAGATGCATCTGCAGACCACAATGTTAAGTGAAATAAGTCAGGCAGACACTGTTAAATATTGCATGATTTCTCTTACAAAATATACCCAAAGTAAAATGAAGGGCAAAATGGGAGAAAAACAGGTAGGCAGACTCTTTAAAGATGAGAAAAATACCAAAAAGGACCAGAATTTTATATATATTATTCACACAAGAAAAGAAAAATTTGTATAAATATTTTAACGCTAAGTTTAATATTGCCTTTGGTCCCTACAATTTACTCAAAGTGGTCGCCATTAACTTCCAGACCTTTACAACTGTGGTGAAGCGATGCTTGGGTAAACTTGGTCAATGAGATTGCTGTGCACACATTTTCCATTTCCTCTCTAAGGACCAGCACTGTGGTGGGTTTTCTGCAATATATAACTTTTTCTAGGGTCCTCCATATGAGGGTAGCACCATCTGTTGATAAATCATCATACTATTTTTCTTTTCCTGAAGGGTATATACATTTTTGGAACTCTCTTTCTCTATCTCTCTGTCTCTCTATTTCTGTCTCTGTCTCTGTCTCTCTCATTCTCTTTCTCTCTGTCTCACTGTCTCTGTCTCTCTTTCCCTCTTCTGTCTCTGTCTCTCTCTCCTCTGTCTGTCTCTCTCTCTCTTTTTTCAAAAAATATAAATTTTGTGTATTGTAAACATATATCAATATGAAAAGAAAGAAAAAAAAGTGTACATCTGCCATTTTTATCATTGCTGGGACAAAATACCAACACCTGCAACTTAAAGGTAAAAAAGTTCACAGTTTCAGGAGTTTAGTCCATGGTCAGCTGGCTCCAAAGCAGGAACATCATGGCAGAAGGGTATGGTGGAGCACAGCTGTTCACCTCATGGCGGCCAGGAAGCAGGGCACAGGGAAGAGAGCCACCGAGAGACACAGCCTCCAAAGGCCAGCCCCACCTGTGACCAGCCTCCTCCAACTGCCCCCCCCACCGCCACAGCGAGCACATTCACCTGTGAATATCAGTGGGTCAGCCTTCTGCTCAGTATAGGGCTGTCATGACCCCATCACCTCTTCAGGAGTCTCTTAATCCATTGAAGTTGACATTTAGGATTAACTGGAGCAACTGTGTTGTTGAAGACTAAATTCTATAATATTTTTGTTTCTATGCAGATATTTTTATCAGGACTGATTGGATCTCTGTAACTTTGGGCTTTCACTCTTTTGTTTCTTAAAATCTCACTATGTCCCTAGGCTACTCCGTCTTTCCAATACTACCCTCAGCTTCCCAACAAGGCCACTCCAGAGCACCCTCTGTCCTTGAGAAATGAAGAAATGGCTGGGGTAGATAGGCTCAGCTCACCTACCTGTGTTTTAGGCCTCACCTGTTCTCACAAGTCCCCAAAGCCTGCTTCACTCCCACTATCAAAGGAAAAAAAATTACTGGCTAAAATGACATCTACCTGATCACATATATTTAAGAGTTTTTATGCAGACTTGCACATGATAAGCTTTCAAAGAGAGAGAGAGAGAATTGAAGAATCTGGAAAAGACAGTGTAGAAGGAATAGAATTTGGAATGAGTACTTAACTGAGTAAGGATGAGAAGGTAAATGGGATGATTCCAGGGACTACGGTGAGGAGCGCCAGCAAGGAAATGTTCAATATTTAATAAAGCTACACATAGTATTAAATTAATTAGCCTCAGTGAGTCTCATCTAATAAACCAGGGGGCAATCCACATGGGGCTAACCAGGTATGATGGCACCACTGCCACACAGCTCTCTGAATGCGCCAGAATATCAGGGGACAAGGACAGTCGTATTTTTGCAGTCAAGAAGGAGACACAAGGAGCTGTCCTTTCCCACTTGGCCTTGCTTCCCAGACAGATGTTTTCATCGTCCAGTTAGGTGCTGTAAATCCCAGTTTTCCTCCTGTCCTTTCACGTCCACATCATCCACCACCTTAAATTTTGGAAGAAAGAACCAGAAAGCTTCTGATCTTTAGAAGTGGGAAATCCCTGCATGAGAAGGACTGCCCAGCACCATTACACCCACCCTCCTCTCACCTCAGCCATTTGAAACTTCAGAAACCACCCCCAGCCACAATCACAGTACACAGCCGGGCCTGAGTGTGTGACCTTCACCTCCCCTCAGCAGTGTGGAGGAAAGAGCAAAACCTTGACAAAAACAAGCATCGAGATTTGATGGCATGTGCTGAGCTTTCAAATGTTAAATGATGGAAAAAAAACTTTTTTTGGAAAAGAAACTATCTTCAAAATCGTGCTGCATAGTAAAGTTAATGGAGCCCATATGTCCTCACTAAAACTTAGAAAAACAAACTAAAAACAATACTTTCACGCTTGCCAGGCTGAAATGTGATCTACTCCTTAATATTCGCTCAACCCAGAGTCAAATACTTTAGAACGGTAATAATTCCAAAGAGCAGCCAGGGCTCAGTGGATAAACAACAGACCTCAAACTCAATGTTCCATTCCGAGTTCACGGGCATGCCACTTAATCTCGTGATTTCTTCTCAATTTGCTCAGCTCTAAAATGGGGATATCAGGATTTCAGAGGTGTTTATGAGGCAGACTAAGACAACTGTAAAGCACTTTGGAAAAGCTTAGTAACCAATACGCTTCATAACTTGGCTTTTTTTATTATCATCATCATCATTATTAATTCAGTTGTACAGAAGTAACTGAAGACAGCCCAAAACAATACCAGGCTATTTATTCAGAGTTTCTAAAATAAGGGAGTCAGCTGCCATCCCTTGGATTTGGCAGAGACTCCAGGCGGGGAAGGGAGCGGGTCGTCTTCACAGGAAAGAAAAGAAAGTCTTGGGGTAGGCCAGGGTTAGAGACACCGACACTTGGAAAGTGGCAGCTGGCTACTTAGAAGTGGGGTTTAAGTGCTTGTTTGGGGGAGCATATCTAGCTTTCTCTGGCTGCTGCTGAGTTGCAGAGCAGCAGACATCCTGAATTGGAAGCCAACTGGTTTGGCTTCCCCAGCCGGTTAGTCCAGAGGGTGTAGTAGGTCAGCGTTCTAGGCCTTCCGCAGTCTGACCGTTGTTCACTGTCTGTGCTGTCTTATTGCCTGGTGTGTGTGTGTGTGTGTGTGTGTGTGTGTGTGTGTGTGTGTGTGTGTATACACCATTTAAACACTTTTAGAAAGTGGACGTTTAGGAGATAAACTGCTTAGCCAAAAAGGCTCACTCTGCTGAATCAGTTGGCACATCACTAGGGTAGCCAGCATGACAACTGGGCTTTCAACATGGCTCTGTTGTACAAAGGGGAAGGAGGAAAAACTTCATCAACCATCACTTTGTATAACATAATCCTTTCCCTCATAATTATACAACTAAGATTCTACTTGAAGACTTAGAACTGCACGTAGAGATCAATGCACAGTACATTCACCCCAGAGCATCGGTTTTTTGAATCAATATAAATCCGTGAATAGGATTAATTAAGTAATTCACAGTACATTCATAAAATATTGCAGAGTTACTAAACACATTTGGAAAAAATTTTAATAATATGGGAGAATATTAGCAGAGTAATAGTGAATTAAATGGCAGTATGTAAGACCATATTGAGCACGATCCTAATTTCATTTTTTTTGTGTGTGTAAAAACTGAAGAAAATTACTAAATATACCAAACTATTCACCATTTTTGAGTTGGACTTCCGGTAATTTTGCTTCTTTATATTTTTTTCCATATTTTCCTTATCTATAAAAATTCAAGCATCTAGTCAGCTATGGTGACACTTGCCTGCAATTCCACCACTCTGGAAGGATGAGACAGGAGGATTACAAGTTTGAACCTAGCTTGCACAATTTGATGATTTAGAAAGACCCTGTCTCAAAATTTAAAATATGGACTGGAATGTAGCCTGGTACAAAGACCCAGGTTTCAATCCCCAGTACTGAAAAAAGGAATTCCTACCTCAAATGTCAGTTTTATTTATTTATTTTTTTTTTATGTATTTGATACAGGGTCTCATTACGCAGACAGGACTCAAAGTGCTCCTCCTATCTCAGCCTCCTCAGCCCTGGGATTACAGGTGTACAGCACTAGGTCCGGTCTTGGTGGCTCACTAGGCATACCCGGGGCAGGGCCAACACCACATGCGGTACTGGGGATGGAACCCAGGTCCTTGTACTTCCCTTATACAGCTGGTACTTACACTGCTGAACTATCTCCGTGGCCCAAATGTCAGGGTTTTTTTTTTTTTAATTTGTTTGTTTTTGTTTCTTGGGCAGAACTGGGGATTGAACTCAGGCTCTTGTGCTTGCCAGGGAAGCTCTTATTTACTGAGCCATCTCTCCGGCCTCCAAATATGAGTTTTATAATTAGAGAAAAACACAAAAGTTATTTAAAGAAACACTTGGGACAGGCATGGTTGCACACACTGATAATTTCAGCTTTTAGTGCTAAACCAGGAGATTTGCTGAAGTTCAGGTCTAACCTGGACTACATGGTGAGTTCAAGGCCAGCCTAAATCATATGGGGAGACCCTGTCTCAACAAACCAACAACAACCAAAAGAGACAGGGCTCCTTAAGTCACTGAGTTGCCCACGTGTGGCTCAAACTTGCCATCCTCCTGCTATAGCCTTCCAGAATGCTGAGATAACAGGCATTTCCCTCTGTACCTTTCTTACTTTTGGTGTGTGTGTGTGTAGTACCAGGGATGGAACTCAGGACATTGTGCTTGCCAGGCAGGCACTTCTACCACTGAGCTATCTCCCCAACTCAATACATTTATATTTTTAGTACAGAACCTTCCAGCCCCACAAGGGGACAAAGAGCCACACTGATGTTTCTTTTAGAAGGGTGGTAGCTACAGCATTTGCAGGTAATGTATAAGTAATAAATACTTACAAAGCCAGTGTTTATATATCCAACCATATGTCTAGAAGCTGAGAAGTTTTCACTTTTATAAACTCAGAAACCTAACTACATCGAGGATCAGCCAGGAAGCAGGTGTACTGGCCTGGATGCAGAAGCACAACTACGTCTTTTCTTTGTCATGAACCTTGGAGAAAATGGCAGGATCAAAAACATGAGCCTGAAGGCAAAAGACAGACGGATACCACTTCTCAGAAGCAAAGTCACAGAAGCAGCTGAAGGTCAGCCCAGGCAGGGCAGGACGGGCCCCTGGCACATGATTAGAAGAAGGAGGGAGAGGCCACTGGCAAGAGGGAGCTTGCAGCTGAGCCACGGGCTCCAGTCCCAGGTGTCAAGAGCTGTGGGTGACCCGAGGCCATTAAGGGCCCAGAGGGGACAGTCCTTCAAGTCAAGTGAAGAAAGTGGGAAAGCCTGGGTAAAAGACAGTGGTATGGTTTGAATCTACAATGTCCCCCAAAGGGTATTTGCTAGAGGTTTAGTTCCCAGTGTGTGCCATCCCCGACAGGTGGTGGACACTTTAGAAGGTGGGGCTGAGTAGAAAAAGCAGGTCACTGGTGGGCAGGTTTTGAAGGGTATTATTAGGGCCCAGCCTCCCCCTTCCCTCCCCTCTGTTCTTTTTCCTCCCTTCTCTTTACTTCTTCTCTACCAACAGCCATACTGTAAGCAGACTGCCTCTATCACGTCCTTCTGTCACAATGGACTCTCAGCACAGACCAGGAAACTGAAACTGGCTGCCCATGAACTAAAACTATGAATCAAAAGAAATGTTTCTTTGTCTACATTATCTATCCTCAAGTATTTTGCCACAGTGAGAAAAAGGTGACACAGAGAAGCAGCTAAAATACCCAGTGAGGAGGGTTCAGTTTGGCCCCCTGACCTGGTACTAATTTCTACCTCACAGTGGTTTGGTGATTAGGTAAGCTACAGCACACAAAACATCTGGTACAGAGCCTCGAGAATACAAAGTCACTATTTTCTCTTTTCTTTTGTATTTTAGGGAACAGTCTACAGGGTGTTCAGGGTCTCACTAGTATATCAGACTCATCGTGATCTGCCTGTTTACAGCCTCCCAAGAGCTGGGATTACAGGTGTGGACCACCATGCCCAATCTCAATTGATGTCTCAGCATGTCCCGGGGGTGGGGCCAGCGTAGTAGGCCTGGGGATCAAACCCCTGGCCCCTGTGCTTGCTTGCAGGTGCTTTAATTCGCTGAGGTATTCGGCCGGCCACTTACAAAGTCACTCACTATTCAGCATCATTATTGCTTTGTCAACTTATAGAATGGGGAGTTGAGCATATGTAGATAAGAATAAATGTTTCTCGGGAACATTCTGCTTAATGAGAACAACAATTATTCTCCAGTGAAGTCTGTATGCTCCTTTCAGACCTGCAAGGGCTGCAGAGTCAAAACTCTTCAGGTAAAACTTTTCTCCACGGAGCAGCAGCAACTTGTCTGCTTTACCCAGGCCTTTCCTGTGCAGCCCATGGCCATGAGCCTTTATTCCCTGTTGTTTTACCCCTGGTGGAGTAGCAAGGAGCCAGCACAGATTTTACTTTCTTCTTTTAAACCTTAACCTCATAATAACTCTGACAAATATCACACATTTAATGAATAAGAGACAGAATTACACATAGAGTATGAATCACATCTTAGTTCAATTGGGTATGTATTGTATAACACAGCTGAAACATTTTAAGAAAGGGCGAGGCTTATAAACATATATTTACCTTCAAATTCCCAATGTTAGAAGATATCAGTGTCCATGTGGAAAAAACCGGGGATTTTTCTCCTGAATTTTATCCCCTTTGTTCAAAGCTAAGAAAATACACCCTCATCTTTTTCTGCCACCTGCACTGAATTGTGAGTTTCCCAGCATTGTTTGCTTATAGGTTCAAGCTCAACCCCACCCAGATTCTCATCTAAAATAAGCTTCAAGCAGCTAGTAAGTTTTCAGATTCCATATGCGAACCTAAAGCCCTAGTCACAATTATACCAACTATGGTACTATAATTGTTTTTTGTTTTTTCTTGTCCAGTATTCCTCCCCAGTTTTCTCCTAACACTGTCCTATTTGAGGTATAGAGACTAGAGGGGGACAGAAAGGGAAACAATCCTCCCTGGCTCCAGAGATTCATGGTGGAGCTATTATAAGGCTCTGCTTACCCAACTTAGAGTGGGGTTCTCCACTTATGAAATAGAAGACTGTTCAGACTCCCAATACATTCTTGGCTATTGGAACAGGGGCTGACAGTATCTGTGATTCTGACTTACTTTGAGCCAAGGCATCACAGTGGACTTAGTGTGGAGACAGAGCTGAAATCCAGTGGGCCAGGTCAGGGAAGTCATGGTAGAGACCCTGAGACCTCCTGCCCCTCCCTAGCTCTACAAACTCCCTTTTCCCTTTCTCTTTCTTTCTTTCTCACTTTGAGATTCTGCATGGTTTACCCATATGACGAGGTGGATATCTTTCTAAGTTTGGATTCTAAAAAAGAGCTTAGTAGAGATTCTGCATGTGTTGTGTCATTCTGATTATTTCTAGGTGTCCTGCAGGGTTTGTGCTACCCTAGACAGATGCATTTACTGGTCAGCTTTCTGTCATTGTAGCAAATACCTGAAGTAATCAACTGAAGTGAAGTTTTTTATGAGAAATAAAAAAGTTTATTTTGGATTAGAGCTTGGGATTGGATTATTTTGGATTAGAGCAACACAGTTGGCTGTGTTGCTTTGGGGCCTGTGGTGAGGTAGCACTTCATGGTGGGTGTCCACGGAGGAAGAAGCCCCCCCTGCATTGCTGGAAGTAAGAAAGACGGGAAGGGGCGACATCCCAACATACTCTTTAAATGAGCAAAAAACTTCTCACTAGGCCCCACCTCTTAATAGGTCCATCATCTCCTACTAGCACCACAGGAACCCAGACCCTGCCCCAGGGCATGCTGAGACTATTGAGACTGGGCATGGCAGAGCGCTCTGTCATCCCAGAACTTGGAAGGCTGAAAACAGGAGGATCACTACAAGTCCGATCTATACAGTGAGACCCTGTAGACCTTGTATCCCCTGTACTAAATGCATTAAATTAATTAATTAATTAAAATTAAAATTGGCCTTTGGGGAGGGGTTTATCCAAACCCTAGCAACAAACTTTCACAAGCATGGCATATTGGAATCACCAGGAAGAAAATTCTGCCAGCAATCTTCAAAGATAGTAGTGAGAAACAGCAAAGACAGCTTGGAGATTGTTCCCAGGGCCCATGCTATAGGAATATTCTGAATATACTCTAATATACTCTGAAGTGGAGAGAGCCATATGACTCAGTCAGAAAAAAATGAGTCTTGTGTATTTGGCAAATGGATGTACTTTTCTAACTTTTGTGTTGTCTGGATATCAGAATTCTGTTTCAGATACTCACACAAGGCTCATGTGGCTCACATGTTAAATATATCTGTTGTCTCCAAAACACATTTTAAACTCTTTCAACTAGGATTCTCTAAAGACAGGCAAATGAAGTTGTTTGAAAAGAAGACAAATGTGCTCTAGGATATAAACCATGTCGGAGACAGAAGTTCATGAAAAATAAAGTATAATGTGCAATATCATTTAATATCTGCCTGGCAGGGGCAGCTGCAAATTACTGCTCAAACACTTCTGCCCAGCTATCCAAGGTGTAGTGTGCAAATATTCAATTTCCTGCTTCCCAGATCGATGACACCTCCTGCAATCCCAGTCTCTGGCCAAGGTACAATTTTTGTTGGTGAAATCTGAAGGCACTACTCTAACAGTTTCTTCATTTCATTTATCCATACAGTAAGCATTTATGAAGCAACTTCTCTGTGCCAGGTACTTTGTTAGGGACCAGGGATTCTAGAGCAATTACTACCAACAAATTATTTATTGCAAATAATTACAGAAAACTGTGCCAAGCATCACCAAGATAAAGCAGCTAGGAGAAACAGTTTTCTCAGGAAATTTAAGAACTGTTACTTCTTTTTTAAATATAGGAGATTATGTTTGAGTTGACTCTGAGAGGGTCTATAGGAGTTTTGCTAGGACAGAAATGGAGAATTGTATTTTTGGTAGAAAACACTGAAAAAACCATAGAAGCAAAAAAGCATAGAAACTTGGAGACCAGTGAGAAATTCAGTATTTTTTTCTTTTCTTTCTTTCTCTCTCTCTCTTTTTTTTTTTTTTAATGTATTTGGTACAGGGTCTCACTATATAGATCAGATTCATAGTGATCTTCCTGTTTTTAACCTCTCCCTTACTGAGATTACAGGTGTGGGCCACCATGCTTGGACTTTGTTGCTGGCTCAGTGCACATGGGGGTGGGGTCAATGTGGCATGTAATGCCGGGGATCGAACCCCAGTCTGTTCACTGGCCTAAGCAGGTGCTTAGTCTGCTGAGCTATTAGGTCAGCCTTGAGAAATTCAGTATTGCTAGAAAATGGCTATGTGGGGATAGGGTTATGGATGAGACAGGTAATATAGTTGCTATGGTTTGAATGTATTCCCCCAAAGTCCATCTTTTGGAAATTTAATTTGTAGTGCAATAGTATTGAGAAATTAGAACTTTAAAGAGATTAGGGGGCTGGGGAGATAGCTCAGTGGTCTAAGCATCTACCTGGCAAGTGCAAAGACCCAGTTTCAGTCTCTGGTACTGCATGCCATGTTGGCCCTGAGCTCCAGGTGTGCCTTGCCAGCCACCAAAACCTGGTGTGGTGGTGCACTTGCCTATAATCCCAGCACTAGGGAGACTGAGACAGGAGGATCACTACAAGTCTGAGCTGCATAGCAAGACCTTGTATCAAATAAATACATAAAATTTTTAAAAGAAAGATTAGGATACCAGGAACATTAATGGATTAATATTGTTCATCTCTGATAGGTTTATTATCATAGGAGTGGATTTGTTATAAAATTGGGTAGCTTTTCCTTCTACTCACCATGTGATGCTTCTACTGTGTTGTGACTCAGCTATCGGATCTTCAACAAGATGTAGCCCTTTGCTATCAGACTCACCAGCCTCTAGAACCATAAGCAAAACAAATCTCTGTCCATTATGAATTTCTTAGTCTTCCTGGTATTCTATTACAGCAGCAAAACAAAGGACTGTGATTGTATTGTATGTGTGTGTGTGTGTGTGTGTGTGTGTAAAAGGTTTTTGTTTGTTTGTTTTTGCAGAACCAGGGGTTGAACTCAGGCCCTTGTGCTTGCCAGGGAAGCATTTATTCCAATGAACCATCTCCCAGCCCCTGTAAAAGGTTTTGGAAGCCTTGCACAAGAGCTTAAATTTTATTCTATAAGCATTCAAAATAAAGACCCTATTTCCTAACATAACATGTTTTTGCTACCAAATTAAATCAAAGTCATTAGAGAAAAAGACTAGCAGTCTTTAGCACAAAAGTCATGGCTCTGTGTGTGTGTGTGTGTGTGTGTGTGTGTGTGTGTGTGTGTGTAGGATCTCACCATGCAGCTCTGACTCATAACGATCCTCCTGTTTTCTGCCACCACACACAGACTCCATCCAAGAGTAGGGCTGGTGCAGCATGCGCTACCAGGGATCAAAGAGGCACTGCTCTTTCTGCAGTAGTGTTTCTTAAGACAAGAAAGCCCTCTACCCCGGGGATATTTGGTAATGTCTGGAGACATTTTCAGTTCTCATGGTGGGGAGATATAATGGGTGGAGATGAGGAATACTGCTAACATTCTACAATGTGCTGGATAAAGTGCTACACATTCCCAAATGACAACAGCGCTCAAGCTGAGAAGCCCTACTCGATGGGCAGTGGATATTTTCTGCTTTTTGTTGCTCAAAGTCCTTTCTCTCTTCCTTTTTGAAAATCCAAGGGATTTTTCATTCAGATGTTCACTATCTTCTGTAAAGCCCAGAGGTGAGTCCTGATTGGATTAATTTATCAACTCACTCTCTTTCCTGATGTATTGATTTGGTGAGAGGCTAAGCTTTGCTAGCAAAGAGATTCAAAAGTAGTGGTTTAAATAAGATAGAAATTCACTTGTGATTCTTAACAAAATAGTCAGCAGTCAGATATGCAGGATGACCCAGGTAGCTCTGTCCTCCCTGCCATTAAGGAACACAATTGTTTGTTGTAGTCTGAACCACCGTCTACTGCTTCCATGGTTGAGGCTGGCTCAGCTCCATGCTCCATGTCCTGCGGAAAGAACAAAGGTGGAGTTCACTATGAGCAGTTCTACCTTTAAGGAAATGACCTAGAAGGTGTACATATTCTTTTCCTTTCCCTCTTCTTGGCCTGAACTTAGTACCTAGACACATTTAGCCAATGGGCACATCTAGCCAACAGAGAACTGGGAATAGACATTTTTCCCAGAAAAGATGGGAACACAGTGGTTCTTCTGTTAAAAGGAAAAAGGTCAGCATAAAAGAAGAAGGATAACTAGCTTTTCTGCCACATGGAGATTGATTCCATTTTTGATATAGGACTGTGAGTTAATATAGACCCATGAGATATGAAATATGTGAATGAGACATTTTCTGGAAGAAAATTTTCAGGAAAGAAACTAGAATCAAATCAAATCAATCTAGAAATAACTTAGAGTGTCTTTATATTTTTCCTTGATGATATTAGATTTCTTATTCTAGGCTTCATTTTTATTTCCTCTTGTTTCCACATTGTCCAGCTTCCATCAGTGGAGGTCACCATTACATTCTATCATAATGAACCAACTTGACATTCTCTTTATCTGCTTCCTCTCTCCAGACACCAAAACTAGTCACCCGTGAAGTCCAAAGTACATTTTCTTTTCTTTTCTTTCTTTCTTTCTTTCTTTCTTTCTTTCTTTCTTTCTTTCTTTCTTTCTTTCTTTCTTTCTTTCTTTCTTTTTTGTGGAACCAGGATTGAACTCAGGCCCTTGAGCTTGCCAGGCAAGCACTTATTCTACTGAGCTATTTCCCTGGCCACCAAAGTACATTTTTTTTACCTCTCCTCTCTCCACTCTCCTTACTCTCCTATCCTCTCCCCAACACCCTTCCCACCTCTCCCTCGGGAATTGACCCTAACCACTGACTCACTGAACTACCCCAGCCTTTAAGAAACTTTATTAAAATATAATTCACATACTATATAATCACATTGTTTTCCTTTTGGAGTCATGGGGTTGAACTCAGGGTCTCATATAGGTTTGACAAGTGCTCTACTACTGAGCTGTACCCCCAACCCCTTAATTTTCTTTTTAACTTTGGGAGAGACTCTGTAAGTTGCCTGGGCTGGCCTCAAACTAATGATCCTTCTGCCTCAGCCTCCAGAGTGGTTGGGGTTAAAATATGCACCACTGTACCTGGTTCTCCATCTACCTCTTAAAATATACAGTTTCTTTGTTTTTATTATATGGACAAATATACACAATCATTACCACCAGTTTTATAAAACTGGCAGAGTTTATGTCAAAAAGTTTATATGTTTGTATCAAAAAGAAACCCTATGCCCTTCGCTTGCCATTCTTTTATCCCTGTGTCATCCCAGGATACCTTCAACCTGCAGTAACCACTAAGCTACTTTCTGTCTCTGGAGATCTCTTCCATCTGGACATTTCATGTCAATAAAGTAGTAAAATGTGTAGAGTTTTGTGACTGGCTCCTTTAGCTTAGCATAACATGTAGGTTCACCAATGCTTTAGCATGCATCCTTACTTAACACTTAATTCTGGCTGAATAATATTTCATTTAAAGTCATACCACGTTTTGTTTGTCCATTCACCAATTCATGGACATTTGGGTTGTTTATACCATTTTTTCCTTTTTTTTAACCTTTTTCTTATTACAAATAGGACCACTATAAATATTTATGTGCAGGTCTTTGAGTAGACATGTTTTTATTTTCTCTTAGCTACATTGCTACGAGTGAAGCCGCTGAGTTGTGTGGTAAATATATTTAATTATTCCAGGGTAACCGGATTATTTTTCAAGGCAGAAGCACCATTTTATGTTTTCATTCCCAATGCATGAGGCTTCTGTTTTCTCCATACCCTGTGTGCACTTGATTCTAGCAATATCCTATGTCCATCTCATTTCCATTCCCAAAGGCATTATTTTAGTCAACTTGCTCATGGTCCCTGTCTATCTGCTACATTAGTGAGCCAAGATAATAAGCCTTGATAGATGGATGGAAGAATAGACAAATAGCTATATGGATAGATTAGTGATGAATTGGTCCACTAAATCGTGGAGTCTGAGAAGTCCCATGATCTTCCATCTGTAATCTGGAGATTATGAAAATCCAGATCTCTGTCCAAAGTGCTAAGAACCAAGGGAGCTGCTGGAATAGGTTCTAATCTAGATCAGCAGAGGAAGAAACATACTGTTCCACTTCAAGCAGTGAGATAGAAAAAAAGCAAATTCCTCCTTCCTCTGCCTTAGCTCTGTTGAGACCCCCAGTAGGTTGCATGAAGACTGCCTATGCTGAGCCTTCAAGTTCAAATGCTAATCTCTTCTGGGAACACTCTCACTGGCACACCTAAAATGAGTGTTTAATCTGGGCACCCCATGGCCAAGTCGAGGTGATACAGAAAATTATCACACCTTGAACCACATTTGGTCGACTACTTGGCCCTGCTCTTTTGAAGCGATGAAAGAGCTCTGTCAGGCAATGTGCAATGACTACCTACACACAGTGAATGGGGAACATTGAGGCATTGTGCCTTCACGGGGTTCGTGGCAATGTAAAATGGTACAGGCAGTATAAGAAATAGTACGTAATTCCTCAAAACATTCACAGTGGAGCTGGGGAGATAGGTCAGCAGTCTAAGTACCTGCCTGGCAAGATCAAAGATCTGGGTTCAATCCCCAGTACCACATGACATACTGGCACCTCAACCCTGGGCCCTGAACTGACCACTGAAACCAGGTATAGATGGTGTAATCCTGTAATCCCTGTGCCACGGAGGCTGAGACAGGAGGATCACTATGAGTTGGAGCTGTGTACTAAGACCCTGTACCAAATAAATAAATAATTTTAAAAAATTAAAAACATTCAAAATAGAATTGTGGTGTGACCCAGAAATTCTACCTGTAGGTATATACTCAAAAAGGCAAGAAGCAAGAGGTTGAACAGATAAGTGGTGTGCCCATGTCTACAGTATCACTGTTCATACCATTCTAAAGTGGAAGCAGCCCAACTATCCACCACTACCTGAATCGATAAACAAGATATGGCAAAAACGTCGGTTACAGAATGTTTTTCAGCCTTTAAAAAGAAATTCTAATAAAAACGAGGTATAAAAAGTAAAGCCATATTAATATGCTAAGCCATAAAAGACTCCAGTCAACAACTTCTGATATTGCAGTCATGAGGATAACCCACTACTATTATGGACTACTGGACTATATTGGATTACTTTGCTGAATTCATGCACTTACAATATATGAATGGCATCTCTGACAAAAGTAAACAAAAAAGGGGGATATAAATGAAGGTCCATTTTGTAGTGAAAAATACATATTCCTCTGTATATACAAAATAGTTAGGATATACAGCTACTTTCACTTAGTTCAATGAGGAAAAGTTTTGAACTAACAGTGTTAGACAAGATGTCATGTCTGCATCTTGTACTATGAATAACTACTATGAAGACAATATGTGTTAATTATTACAACTGTCCTACTAACCTGTTTTGAAACTGTCTCATTACTTTTTCTTTCTCAATAAAATTAGTATAAAAAATAAATTCTATGACCTGACACAACATGAATGAACTTTGAGGGTGCTATGTTATGTGAAGTAGTCAGTCACAAAAAGACAAACACTGTATACTTCCTAGAGTAGTCAGATTCGTAGAGTGAAGGGAGCGTGAGGGTTTGCCAGATGCTGGGGAGGGAAAACTTGGGAGTGATGTAATGGGTACAGAGTTTTAATACAAGAGGGAAAAAAAGTTCTGGAGAAAGTTGGTAGTGACAGTTGCATAAAAACATGAATGTATTATTAATGCCATTGAATTGATAAAGCCACAACTGGTGGCACATACCTGCAATGCTAGCACTAGGCTGAAGCAGAAAGATGGTGAGTTTGAGGCAAATTTGGACACAAAATGGTTGATAGTAGCAACCAACAGCAAAGAGGTTAAGAGAGCAAATTTGGATATGTGTATTTTACCACAATTAAATATCTTAAAAATACCATGAATCTAGATATAAATATATGAATATTAAATATTTTATCCAGCCAATTAAAGGAATGCAGCGTTGGTATATGCTACTGTGGTTGGACACTATCTATGTGACTGAGGGCAGATAGAACAAAAAGGGAAGGGGAAGGGGAAGGAGAGTTTATTCTCTTTGTCTTCTGGAAGGATGTGCTTCTTTTTTCTCATCCTTGAACAACAGTTCTGGCCTTTGGATCCCAAGAGATGAACCAGCCACCTATGCCAGGTTCTCAGGCCTTCAGCATCAAACTGACCATTATGCTATCAGCTTTCCTGGTTCAAAGGCTTTTGCATTTGGAATCAGCCCTTCCGATGGTATCCCAGGGTCTGCAGCTTGCAAATGTCCTGCTACAGAATTTCTCAATCTCTATAAAGATGTGAGCCAATTCCTTCAAAAAACCAGCTGCCATTTGTCCATCCATCCATCCATCCATCCATCCATCCATCCATCCATCCATCCATCCATCCATCCATCCACCCACCCATCTCTGTTTGTCTGTCTATTTGCAAGGTATGATTAAAATGATAAGGAATGTTTAAACTTAAAAAATTATACAGTAAAAGGCACATTGCCACCAATCCCTCATAAAATACTATTTTTCATTTCTAACACATTTATTCATTTGTTCTTGACACTTTCTGAAACAGTTTTGGAAGTCCTTTTTCATGAGGCTCTTCAGTTGCATTGTGTGACTGCCTCGATGTACTGAAATGACTCAAGACATTTACTTTTCATTTGTTTCTGATTTGGAGGAAGGGTCAGAAGTTTCAGAGTGCTGGGTCCTGGGAATAAGGTGAAGAGGACACACTGTAATGTTTTTACTTGACAGAAGTGCAAATTTCAAATTGATTTAAAACTAAGGCAGCCATGAAAGGACATGACAGAGGACTTTCAGAACCGACTCAGAAAGTGGCAGACAGCCATTCATGGTGGCGGCATACCTGTAATCCCACCACGTAGGAGGCTGAGACAGGAGGATCACTGCAGGGTCGAGGCTAGCCTGGGGTATATAGTGGGGTGAAAGCCAATCTAGACATAATTGAGACCCTGTCACAAAACAGAACAAAACCCTAAACAAAAAAACTAGAAAGAGGCAGAAATGGGAAGGTAAGTATGTTTTAAGTATTTTGAGGTAGACAATGTCTTTTACTGTAACATATTTTAAAATTCTTATTTAATCATTCAGTATATTTTTTCATCACACTGCATATGTTCATCTGTCTTATTGATTCCATCTCAGTAGGGAGCCCTGATTAATACAGCTCCTTTTCCCACCTTTCATAGTATTTCCCTTTCCTCCTCCACCACAGTAAGCCACTACAACAATTTATGTTTCTCTGATTTTACAAATTTACCACTAATGTATTTATACATGTACATGTGAATGAGATATAAATAATTATAGAAGTCACATTTCTGTTTGTGTTAAATATATTTATTCTGTATCTCCCATACTATGTGTATCTCTCTAACACACACAGGCACACACACACACACACACACACACATGCACACATGCATGCACACACAGCACCATCATTTTAATGGTTGCATTACATTCTAACAAATGAATACACCTCAATACACCTGGTCTTTACTAATAAAACTTCCAGATTCTTTCCAACCTGTCCCAATTTATGACTACTAAAAACAATGTTGTAAGACATTATTTGTGTCTGTCTTTTATACACAGGTGGAAATGTTCCTAGAGGGTGTAATCCTAGAACTGTGAGTCATGTGGTCTGTTGGGTAAACTTTTTCCCTCTGGCATCTGATTGGATTTGACTAGTGGAAGATATGGACAAGAGAACAGAGGATCAGGAAGTGAGGTGGGATATTTCTTCTCCTGGCTGTTGACCTGAGGCTCTGTGGGTTGGCTACGTTCTTCCACCCAAAGCTATGACTCTTGTCAAGTGACTCAACTATCTCCACAACTACTCTCTTTGGGTTCAGGGGTTCTGGTGGCCTCCTTCTCTTTGTCATCAGGCTTCTCTGCCATAGCTCCTCTTGTTCTTTAAAGTATCCTTTAAAGGGCTATATAATTCAGTGGTAGAAAACTTGCCTAACATGCATAGGGTTCAAGCCCCAGGATGCAAATAAAGTGTTCATTAACCTCTCTATTTTTGTAAACAGTTATTTATTGACTTGCCCCCAATCATCCAGAGTGACAGTGCATTGTATTTCCTGCCAAGCAGCTGACTAGACAACATGTAGGCAGTTTACAGTTTTACTAGACAGTGATAATCTATGCATAGTCTCTATCTCTTGCAGAGAACTCTATAAAACCTTAGAATTTTGTAACCTTGCTTCACTTTTCAGCATCTGCAAGCTTTGCTGTACTCATTGGTCCACATACATAGTTTTCTGAGATCTAGAGGAGAAGTTTCTTTTGGCTCACAGTCCCAGAGGTTTCAGTTCATGGTCTGCTGATTTCATTGCTTTCAGGCCTGTGCCCAGAATGCCATGGTGGATGGGAAGAGAGAAGAAAAGCTGTCCACCTTAGATCAGGTAGAACAAGAGTCAGAGAATAAGGGAAAGATATACAGTGGTCCCCAGTGCCACACCCCATGTCCCACTCTTTTCAACTAGGCTTGCACATTTCCATTACTTCCCAATAATGCCACCAAATTATAATCCATCCTTGGAGGAAGGAAGCTGGAGACCTTATCCAGTTATTACCAGATGGGTTCCAAGGTTGTCCTTCCAAAGAGAAGACGATGGAGACCTTAACTCACACCCAGAGTAGGTTCCTTTGTTTTACTTTTGTACCAGGAATTCAACTCAGGGCTTTCCACTTACCACACAGGTGCTATGCTGCTGACCTGCATCCCCAGCCCCTGGAGTAGGTTCTTAACTCATCATCAAAGAAAAAGAAATTCAGGATGTGTCAGTAGAAGGCATAGGTTGAGGTAGAAAATAAGAGAAAACAGGGAAGGGACTTCAGCTTGCAGTGCTCAAGGTGGCACTGCACTGGTAAAGATGGTCAGATTGATGTGTTAACAAAAGAACCAGATCATTTTTGTGTAGGTTTGCTAGGGTGACTAGAGTCTGGTTGATCATTATCTTAATTCTGGTTTTACAAGATGGCTCCAAGGGGCCGTATTGCTCTGGGGGCAATTTTATCTCCATGAGATGATTGTTTCTGCTTGGGGCAGCCTCAGTCTTAAAGAGGCTCTACCGGAATTCAAGGTGACTTAGGTTTAGGGCAATGACTAGAGACTTCTGGGTGCTCATTTTTAGTCGAATGTCCTCATAAACCTCTTATCTTTGGGTCCTTAGTCTTAAAGGGGAAAGGACAGGTTATGTAAATATAGAACTAAAGGCATCATTTTGCCAGCTTTTAGCCAGCTACTCCCCAAATGATTAACATACCTAAGAGCAGAACTGAACAAGGATCTGACTCAAAGTTTTAAGCTACTAAATGATCAGGCACTGTTCTACTTATAGTTACCTATTAGGCATCTGTAAGCACAAATGAAGAGTCACTGTTTTCCGCAAAAACCACTTTTAAGTCTCTGGCTGTCTCAGAAGGAACCACAAACCACACTTTAATGAACATCAGGTAAAGGGCCCTGGAGTCTGTTTGTTCTCTGTCTCTTTGGGAGTTACTCACTGGCTGTGTTACAAACACCATCCAAAAGGTCTTCCTTTGAGTACATGAGACTGGGGAAGGGGTGGGGGACATATTAGATCCAAGCCAAAAAATGGTACATTCTTTATCCTTTTTCTTGGCCACTTTTTTCATACTTTTGTTATCTGAGCCTCTGTCCCTCTCCCGCCTTTCTATGAGGAAATCTTATGTCTTCATGAAGTCATTTGAACTGTTGAAAGAGCTATTGCTTGTGAACTCCTAGCGCTTATTTCTCCTGTCACTCACATTAGCATTCTGCTTCTCAAAATTTCTGATACAGATGTTTTCTTCCTTCCTTCCTTCCTTCCTTCCTTCCTTCCTTCCTTCCTTCCTTCCTTCCTTCCTTCCTTTCTTCCTTCCTTCCTTGCTTCCTTCCCTCCCTCCTTTCTTTCTTTCTTTCTTTCTTTCTTTCTTTCTTTCTTTCTTTCTTTCTTTCTTTCTTTCCTTCTTTTTCCCTTTCTTTTTTGTTTTGAATCTCTATCAAATGTGTTTTTTACTGAACCAATAAGCACTTTTCTACAGCTGCACTTGTGGATCATCATATGGCAAAGACAGGAGGCTTTCTCCTCTAGACTTTTTTTTAACCTTATTAAAAATGAGATTAGTCCTAAAAATATAGAAAGAAATAAATTTAAATTCCCATAAGACTAAATTATCAAAAAGTCACTAAAACACCATATTTGGTTATATAAAAAGTCCCTTTTGTTATAAGAGGAACATGGAATCTTGGTGGCGATGGTGTCATTTTCTTTTTTTAAATTTATTTTATTGAAGAACAAATAGCAATGAGACAGTTTCAAGACAAATTAACAGGACAGATTCAATAAATTAATACATTGCAAACTTTTTGTAATGTTTTGGTATTCATTTTCTTGCTGTCAACAGAGTGGTAGGAGAAGGGGAACAAAGAGGTGGGGCTGTCTTCCTTTTTATCTGTCTTCCCTGCAAATATATCATCAACAACAGAGAAGTCCACCTAACTCAAGGGACAGTGAAGATGGGGAAAGGAGAGAGAAATGGGCCCTCTGCTTGTGCTGCCCCCACCCTTGCAGAATGCCTGGTCTCTGGAGGGAGAGCCAGGAGAAATACACACAGCAGACAAGTGAGACCTCACCCCACCCACCCCACTTCCAATGATGAAAACTGATCTATATCTCTTGCCAGAGGGAGAAATATGAGCACCCAACTAGAACAGTTCCAAAAGTCTAACACAAAGTTTGTTATAGTGCGGTTGTTCAGATAAAACATAAATATTTATACATAGTATAAAGTCAATTAAAAAAATTTTTTTTGGTGGAACCAGGGATTGAACTCAGGCCCTTGCTCTTGCCAGGGAAGTGCTTATTCCACTGAGTCATTTCCCTGGCCCCTCAAATGTTTTTTCAATCTACCTCTTATTTAAAAGCAAAAAGAAAACAAGTAAAATTAAAACTTTTGAGGTTTACCTGACAGAAAAGGCAACTCTGAAAATAGGCTCTGGGGGAGAAGGGACATCCATGACTAAGGGGTCCAGGACCTACACTGTCCCACCTCTGGTGACTCTTCAGTGTTGCCAGGAGTAGTGTAAGTATCACTCCACACTAGGTCCCTGGACATTTCTGATGCCTCAGCCCCGCTCGGGCAGCTAGCAGCCACCTCCCCAGCTGTACAGATGTTTCTCTTATCTTTTTTTTATGACATTGGGCTTGAACCCAAGACCTTTGCACTAAGTTACATGTCCAATTATTATTATTTTTTTATTATGAGACAGGATCTCTCTAAGTTGCTAAATTGCCCCAGCTGGACTTAAACCTTTGATCTTCCTTCTCCAGCCACCAAGAGTCCTAGGATTATAGGTTTTTTCCACTACCTTATTCACCTTTATTGACGAAGTGCTATGAATGGAGAAATGCTCAACTGATACTTTCAATAAAGCAATATGTGAATTTATTGCACTGACATCAGTACTCAAGAATTGGTAATAATGTACAAACTGATGAATGAAAATCCTTGCCACAGTCGTAAATAATTAATTTCCAGATTTCCATTAGTTCAATTTATTCTTCTATCAAACAGATCATGTTAAGTGGCCTATATGAGTTCAGAGAAGTATACATTTTGATAGTAAAGGAATGTATGCCTATAAACTTAGCATAGATATAAAATTTCCATTAAAGTAAATAATATTCTTGTTAGGAAAGAAAGTCTTTGAGAAAACAACAATCTTGATAACCAACTGAGTTAGTTAAAAGGGATTTAGGGCCTTCCACTCTCTATCCACTCCAGTGTGAAGAGGCTGAGGTTTCTCTTCAAACTTTGAAGTATCTGTGAACATCTGCAGACATCCTAAGGGAAACTGGTATAAAATAAATACGTGCATGCTACTTATAGCTCCACAGGAGTGAAAGAAGCCAAGGAGAAATTCAGTTTCTTTGCATGAAGTAGGAAGAGCCAAGCAGAGATGGTGGAGGGCTTGAGCTTCCACGCTAAGGGATACAGACCACCGCGTCTGAGCAGTGCAGAGACACTAATGGACAAAAAAAGAACACAGTCAGTAGCTCTTTGTCCATGAATTCAAGAAGAACTTGGGTAAGGGAAAAAAAAAAATTAAGTAGTCAACCCGGGAGGGACAGAAAACAAAAACGCTGCAGGGAAGGGCTCCCAGCCTATCTGACATACCCTACACCGGCACAGGCCAGAAGGGCCTCAGAGTGTGACTTGACCTGTGCTCACAAGTGTCCCTGCCGGGAGTGAGCACTGCAGAACAAAGTGCAAAGCATTTCTTGACTTGACAAACTGCGAACAGTTTAACTGCGGAGGTCTGCGTCCATGTGGGTGTCGTACAGACGCTCTCCCAGCACAGTTGCTCTCCAGCTTGAGCATGGGTGGCCGGTAGGGCTTACTGCACAGATCACTGCGTGTGCATTCCCAGAGCTTCCGATTCCACAGGCGCGAGACCGAGCTTTAAAATGTGTGCTTCTTCAATCCCCGTTTCCACTAAATGAATGAATGAATGAATGAATAAATGAATGAATGAATGAATAAATAAATAAATAAATAAATGTGTGCTTCTAACAAGCTTGCAGGTGCTATCGTTGGTCTGATAACAGTACTTTGAGGGCCACCACCACAAACACCATTGCACGTTTTTCCCCTTTACAGATAACTTATCTGTCTTTCCACTCAGATAGTCAAGAAGGTCCTTAGGATTCAAGACATCTCTCTTTCCTTTCTAGAAAAACTCCTTACTTTTTTTTTTTTTTTTAATATATTTGATATCGTGCGTCACTATGAGCTCGGATTCATAGTGATCTCCTGTTTTTCAGCCTCCCCAGCGCTAGGGTTACAGGCATGCACCACCACACCTGGACTCAGTTGAGGCTCAGTGCACCCCAGGGGTGAATGAAAACCCTTCATTGTTTATTTCACTGATTCTCTTGACATTTTCAGGCATGCGCTATGACAAGGGATGAGGTAGGTAAGAAAATCTTCCCTTGTTCGAGCTGCTCTTTAACCTTTGCTCTGCTTTCCTTTTCTCTGGCAGAATTTCACATTGTTCCTATTGACTATTTCCCTAAGCTCCTGGAAGGTTTCTTTCATCTCCTATCTACTACTTCATTCTTCATAAAGACTGCAGGTCACTTTATGATCACTAGATATACTTGTTTGTCAGATGTATTGTGTGACAATGGTTTCCATTCATTCATTTTCTTGCAGTATTTGCAAGAAAAGTTCTAGATTGGGAACATTTTCTACATGTCCTTTTCTTTAATAATTTTATATCCCCTAGAAATGCTACTTCCTCATTCATCATGTGCCCATGTAGCACCTACACAATAGAGATTAGGGTCCTTGCTGGTAGGATCCTCCCATTTGATTCAGGGACCCTTTGGCTCTTTCCTAGCTCCAGGGGATGAGCCTGGATTAATTTAAACTGACATAATAATCCTGTTTTCTATAGCCAGTTATTAGTTTGAAGACAGTTTGTGACATTGTTCTAGAGAATAAGATATAAAGAGAGGTTTACTGGGTTGCTTTTGGAGAGTACTTTCCTCCTTTATTAAAAAGAAGCATAAGAGGGCACAAGAGACAGCCCAGTGGACCAAGCACCTGCTTAGGCAAGCACAGGGACTGGGGTTCCATCCTTGACACCACATGGCACCAGCCCTGTGCCCCTGTGTGCTGAGCCTCCAACCGAGTCCAGGTGTGGTGATGCATATCTGTAATCCCAGGGCTGGGGAGACTGAAAACAGGAGGATCACTATGAGTCTCAGCTGCATAGTGAGACTCTGCACCACATACATACAACAAACAAACAAACAAGGAAAAATGGACTGTCCTGCCTTTGAAAAGAATTTTTGTGAGGATATGATGCTTAGAGCTATGATAGCCACTTTGTTACAACAAAATATTACAGCTGTGGACAAAAGGAACTGAGGATGTCGAAGTGAAAAGTTGGGAAGTGCTTGGATTAACATCATTCTGTAATTATTAATCAGAATTACCTATCTTCGGGTTCCTTTCTATGTGAAATAATAACCTTATTTACTTATTTTGAGTGAATTTTCTGAAACATTAATGTGCATATGAGTCACTTGGAAGTCTAGTTTAAATGCACATTCTGATTTTTCAAGTCAGGAGTGGCCCCTGAGAGAATGCATTTCTATTAGACTCCATGCTGTATTGCTAATCCCAAAACCACTCTTTGGGTGGTAAGAATCTTGCATATTTTAGCTGGGCATTTTACTACCTAACATATCCTCTGGTTATCTACACACTACTCTAAATATTTTCTTAAAAATGTAATTGTACTGCTTTTCATACATTTTTTTTCTGTACTGGGGATTGAACTCAGGACTTTGCACTTGCCAGGCAGATGCTTATTCTACTGAGCTATCTCCCTGGCCATTCAGTTTTTCAAAAACTCAAAGCCTGGGCCTGGGGAGATGGCGCAGTGGAATGAGTACTTCCCTGACAAGCACAAAGGGCTGAGTTCAATCCTTCGTTCCACCAAAAAAAAAAAAAGCTCAAAGCCTAATTTTTTAAAAACTTATTTTGAAGCCCAACAATACCCAAGTTATTGTGCAGTCTGGGTATATACAATGTAGTGTGGTGGTGGTTGTTATTTTGGTTACACTAGGGAATAGCTAGGAAAAACTGAAAGACTGTTTTTCCTTTTTGTTTAGGTAGACTTGTGAAAAACACATTTTTCCTACCTTGTGATCTGAGGGAAACCTCATCTCTCCGGTGAGAAGTCTATGGAAGGGAATTGAGAACAGTTCCTACAGAGGTCTGGCACCATTTAATCTGCTCCCTTTATGACCTGCCCACTATATACCAGGAGTTCCCTTAGGGGCTGTGATGTAGGAATGCCCTACAATGAAGCATACAATACTAGAAGAGAAACTCTGTCTTAGTTTGAACTGCTAGAACACAGTACCACAAATCGGGTGGCTCAAACAACCAACATATATTTATTGGGGTTCTAGATATTGGGAAATCTAAAACCAAGGAACCAGAGGATCTGGTGTCTAGAGAAAGATGCTTTTCTGGTTTGAGGATGACCTTCTCCTTGGCATGTCCTCACATAGTAGAGGGAAAAGCCACCTCTGTCACGTTTTTCTTATAAGGTTATTAATTCTTTTCATAAGGGCTCTACCTCTGATGACCTAATTGCCTCCTAAAAGCCCCATTTCCTAGTGCCAGGACATCAGGTGTTAGTATCTCAACATAGAACTTTTACACACCACATAGTATGGCCAAAAAATTATTCAAATGCAATGAAGTTCCTTGTGAGGACAAAGGTCCATGTGAGATGAGGTGGGAGTAAGGTAGGAGAGGAGAAATAAAAGATAAGTAGAAAGGAGATAAGATAATTGTATCTAACTTATTCCAGAGGATTAAAGATTATTACAATTTCTGGGACCCAAAGTTACCTCAGATGATCCATATCAGCATTCGCTTGGCTAAGTTTAGGTTTCCTTCCTTCCAAAATCATTACACCTCAAATTCCTCTGGAGTAATAAAAGTCCATAAATTGGCTTGATTGAGAAATCAAATAACAGGAACTGGATCCTAAGATAGAGGAAGAGGTTGTCCATACCTGTAAAATGGGCTAGCACCCTTCTGTGTGTGGATCACCTTTTCTCAGAGTTTCCACCTTCCGAAGAGAAGCATAAATTACCCCAGTTCCAGAAAATAAGCTCCTCTTGCTTTCTCTTGAGGGCCTGCTCTCTATGTTTTTGAATGTATAACCTTTAGTTTCTGCCTAATAAAATCCTACTTGTGCCTCTTACAAACTACAACAGTCCTGATAAGTCTTTTTCTGTCACAGAGTTAGTAAACCTGTAATTCACTTCTACAGTTGGGTGAGCAAGGTTCTTCATCTCAATTTCAGGAACCTTCTCAGACCCTGTCAAGTGACATCTCTTGATGGGCCAGGATGTAAAAGAGGCCCCTGGACTACAACTTTAATAAATCCAGCCACAAAGATGGGGGGGAGATAGATCAGTAGAATAAGCACTTGCCTGGCAGGCACAAGGGCCTGAGATCAATCCCTGGTTCCACCAAAAAAAAAAAAAAAGTCCAGCCAAATGCTTTTCTTTTAGTCCCCATTTCCCCCAATTTCTTCTAAAATGTAGCTTCTCTTCTCTTCTCTTCTCTTCTCTTCTCTTCTCTTCTCTTCTCTTCTCTTCTCTTCTCTTCTCTTCTCTTCTCTTCTCGTCTCGTCTCGTCTCGTCTCGTCTCGTCTCGTCTCGTCTCGTCTCGTCTCGTCTCGTCTCGTCCCGTCCCGTCCCGTCCCGTCCCGTCCCGTCCCGTCCCGTCCCGTCCCGTCCCGTCCCGTCCCGTCCTGTCCCCGTCCCGTCCCGTCCCGTCCCGTCCCTTCCCTTCCCTTCCTTTCTTTTTCCTTTTATTTGTCTGCAAACCTCTGAAGCCTTACAGTTTTCTCTTTTCAGCAGCTAGAGGTTCCCAAGTCCCTAGAAAATGAGTGCTTACATATAAAAGCACCAACGACAAGAGGCACTAGCTACCCATGACCAGAAATGCAAAGAGGTGTCAGGAGGCATCCTCTAGACAGTGGTGGCAAACCTATAGCATGCATACGGTGGAGGGCACACAGCACCCTCGCTGTCAGCATGTGAGTCCAGTCATCCTAGCAGCTGAGCATTCAGGTTTAATTGCAACCTTGGCACCTTCATATAAATAAGTAGGTTTGGGAGTGTAGTTTAAGCTTTTGTTCTCTAAAGTTTTGCTATCACTGCTGTGTGACAAGTGACAGCTTGATCAGGTGCTCTATCAGGTCAACATACTCTATTCAGGTGAACTAGAATTTTGTCAGCAGGAAGACATATCTAAGGATGGATCCACCCAGTGTCTTGAGCAAGATTTCTCAGACAGTTGGCATGGAAACCTAGCCCTGATAGTATAAAAGAATTTCCCTAAATCATATATATATGTTTGGGTCCTAAACACTTTAGGTGAAAGAGAATCCTCTATTTTTTTTTTTTTTTTTTTTTTTTTTTTTTTTTTTTGCGGAACTGGGGATTGAACTCAGGCCCTTGAGCTTGCCAGGGAAGCACTTATTCCAGTGAGCCATCTCCCCAGCCCCAAAAGAGAATCCTCTAAACTGTTCTTTTACACACACCCCCTTCTCACTCTCAAAACCAAAGCGCATAAGCTCAGCCTGCCTGATGTCATGGCTGCCCTTTTGGTGGCTGGGAACATATCCAAAGCTGTGCCAATTTAAGTGGTCATTCAGGTGATAATTGATGGTGTCCTTAGGACCTGGTAGAGTCTATGGACTTAAACTAAGAAGAAGGCCACTGTTTTCCTCTTTTTCTTTCTTTTTCCCCCCCAATAAAACCTCAATCCACTTTTTGTTCTTTCTCTTCTCCAACTCTGAATCTTCATTCAGTCATAAAACTTAAATCCTTTAACTTTTGCTGATATTAGTTAGCAGGGAGGGGCAGGGAGTTGAAGAGTAGAGAAGGATCAGTGAGAGTTGGGGAACTTGAAAAGTCTTCTCATGGTTTGGGGGATGATCCATAAACTGCCTTTCTTTTCTTTTTTCTTTCTTTCTTTCTGTCTGTCTGTCTGTCTGTCTGTCTGTCTGTCTGTCTGTCTGTCTATCTGCCTGCCTGTCTGTCTGCCTGTCTGTCTTTTTGAGACAGGGTCTCACTATGCAATTCAGGCTGGCCTTAAGCTCACTTTGTAGCTCATGCTGGTCTTGAACTCACAACAATTCTCCTGCCTCAGCCTCCCCAGTGCTGGGATTACAGGCATGAGCCACCATGCCTGGCCCTTCTTTCTCTCTTTTTTCTTTTCTTTTTTTTTTTTGCAGAACCGGGAATTGGACTCAGGCCCTTGTGGTTGCCAGGCAAGTGCTTATTCTACTGAGCTATCTCCCTGGCTTTGAGAAACTGCCTCGATTGGGAAAGCAGAGAACAGGAACCTGGTCCCAAGAT
>PVKA01008110.1:0-74391 GCA_004027165.1 Ctenomys sociabilis | reverse complement strand
CTTATCTGACTCAATTGATTTTACTTGTTGTACATTTCCTTTTGTATTTCTGCTTTTCGCTTGTTATACTAGGGAGACTATACGATATTTACATATGTGTGTCTGGTTTATTTCACTTATGAGTATATGTTCAAGTGGCATCCACTTCAGTATAAATGCTTCAAACTTATCATTCTTAATAGCTGAGTAATACTCCATAATATAGAAAAACCACATCTTTTTCAACCATTCCTCATGTGATGGACATCTTGGTTGTTTCCAAGATTTTGCTATCACACATTGTGCTGCTATAAACATAGGTACACATATATCTCTATGATACAATGTATCCAAATCCTTTGGGAAAATTCCCAGTAGGGGGATAGCTGGCTTGAATGGGATGAAACACTCTTAACAACAAAGGAGGAGAATATCATCCCAGTTTGCTAGCTCCCACACCAGGATACCACAGACCAAGGCATAGGTGGCCACGCTGCAGGCATCCACCTGGACCTTCACTCAGCCGCTGTGGCTGCTGTGTTTATGTTTTAGCTTTTAAAGACAGGCTCTTACTATGTAGTCCAGACTGGCTTTGAACTTTGAGTAATACTCCTGCCTTAGGCTCCTGAGTACTGGGATTTGTCATGCCTGGCTATGGCTGCTTAAAGTCTTCTCTGACTTAGGTATTTTCCCTTAGTTTATCTCAAAGATTAAAAAAATTAACCTGTTGGATACATGCTGTTTCCTTTACCTGTAGATGTCTGTTTTCCCTCATTTTAGGAAGACATAGCCATTGTCTCTTTGTGCTTATTCCTCTGTTTTCCTTGCTGGTCTCTGGAGCTCAGTTAGCTATAGACTGAGCACATGTGCCACCCAAGTCCTGTGCTGTATCTTCACCCCCAGCGTGTTGCATTGGCAGGTGGTTAAGTCTGGGTACAGCCCTCACAAATGGGGCTTGTAGAGGGGCCCAGAGCTCTTGCACCCTCTTCTGCCTTTGGAGTTTGCAGGGTGTCAGCACATTGCACCCCAGAAGAGCTCCCACAACATACCCTTGCTGGCACCTGGGGCACACACTTCCCACATCCAGAACTCTGAGAAATAAGTATCCAGTCTGGCACTTGGTCCCATACCTCCCACCAAGACAGCAAATTGAAGGATTCTCATTCTCGCTTTGAGTTTGTTTGCGTCTGCCTTTGGGCTGCGACTGGGTGAACCAAAGCAAGCTTTGTCCACAGAGGGCTTTAGAAGTATCATTTCTGATACTTCCTGTTACTTTTCTGAACCTGCCTTTATTCACAGTTATTTTAGTCTGTGTTTGCTGGCTTAACTGTAAAATCTTAATGGTTCTGTTTTTTTCTACTGATTTCATTCATCAGGAATTTATGTATCCATCGTTTGCTCAACTATCATTTATTCTAAACTGTCCTCTGGAGAGTGATTTGCTCTGGGAAGGCTTTGCATGAGACTTTACCCTGGCCTGGGCTTGCCTTAGTCTCCCCATAGGACCCCTTACTTCTATGTAGCTGCACACTCCCCCTCAGTCCACACCAGTGCAGGTGGCGGGGAAAGATGGGGGGGGTAAGGATGAGGGAATGAGAACACAGCCCCTGGCTCAGCCCTGCCCATGCTGCAGTCTGGGGCTTTGGGCCTTTGCTTTATACCTGAGCCAGGCCCCTCCCCCTCCAAGCCTGCACAAGAAAATATAGCAGAAGTCCTTAGAGTGTCTTCTGATCAGCTTTTCTCTTAGAAGTAGGAGGATTTTTTTTTTTTTTATTTAATTCTGTATTATATAGTACAGGAACTACAGGTCCTCACTACACAGTGAGATTCTCCTGTTTTCAGCCTCCCAAGTGCTGGGATTACAGGAGTGCCACCACACCCAGTCTCAATCCCCATCTCAGTGGGGGCGGGGCCACCACACCATACTAGGGTTCCAAGCCTGGCCACTGTGCTCTGCCTAAGCAGGCACTTTAGTCCCCTGAGCTATCTGGCCAGCCCTTGTTAAGAGGATTTTTAAAAGAAAGGAGGGATGGAGGGAAGGAAGAAAGGTAGGTAGGTAAAACACATTCCAGCATTTGGACAGTGGAGACAAGGGAAAGCCTTAGGTAATAATCTAGCCCTGACTCAGTGCCTGTGGAGTCAGTCAGTGCTCATCAAACACAGCTGAGAAGAAAGTGGGCAAACAAGAGCCAGAAGCTCAGGTGGCTGAATTCTCTGCTGATCCCTACAGGCAAATAAATAGCTTTTGGGAAAATGTTTGGATGTCTGAGCCTCTGAAGAATTAGAACTTAATTTCACAGCACCTAACTCAGCTTTTGCAAAAGTTAAGTGAAAGATACTTTGGAAAACCTTGTACCACAGTGAGGATAGATGCCTTTCTGTCCCTGTGAAGGCCAGGTGGCAGCCTGCATAGCTATTCTGAACTCTGAATGTCATTGTTTCACCACAGGACAAGGTGTGGACGAGCCTCTTTCTGAGACTGGCTTCAAACAGGCAGCTGCGGCCGGGAACTTTTTGAAAAATGTGTTGTTCACGCATGTGTTTTCCAGTGACCTCACCAGGACAAGGCAGGTGAGTTTGATGCTCCAAGCCCTGAGACCTGAGCAAGCCAAGAGCCCTGTGCCAGCTGCAAGTGGAGGCTGAGATCACGCAGGGACCACCCATCTGCACGACGAATGGAGCTCATTGCTTTCTCATCACTGTACCTACCCTTTTGGGGGTAATTTTTAGGGTAGCTTTGAACAATTAGAGTAGCTTTGAAAAAATGTGTAGTGAGAGTAGAAATGCAAATATAGACAGGTGTCAGAGACAGCAGGGACAATTGACATAGAAATGTGTAAACCCATAAAGCCGCCAGACGGAAGATCACCATTGACCATCGAAAAAGTGAGGTGCGGTAATGGCCATGATATCAGGCAGCTGAGGCAGGGACTGCTGCATGTAAGGTCAAGGCCAGCCTGGGCCACACAGTGAGGTTCAGGCCAGGTTGGACTGCCTAGCAAGACCCACCCCCAGATAGAAAAATGTCCAAATCTGTACTCAAAGAGAATTCTTTAAAAACTTAGAAGTTGAAGTAGTGATTTTTCTCTCACATAAAAGTGAAGAGACAGCTAGATGTAGACCATGCTTCTTTGTTGGCAGTCATTGTCTTGCCTTTGGTCTTCTTGTGTCATTTGGCTTTTAGTTTAGTTTTATTTTCACCTTTTCCCAGTACTGGGAGTTCAACCCAGGCCTCGCTGTGCTAGGCAAGGACTCTCCCACCACACTGCGCCCCTCACCCCTACTGGGCTTTGCCAAATGGGCCTGGCCACGTGAGTGCTGAGAGTGGAGATAGTAGCAGGCCCCCAGGGAGACCAGAAGCTGTTTGTGACTGTTAGCTTGCCCCAGATGCAGAGATTGACACAAAACTGGCTATATATTCCAGTGAATTTTATTTTGTGAAAGGTACTGTTAAAATGAAAAGGCAAGCCATCAATTGGGAAGGGAAAACATGTCCATGTAGTACATACGCCACAATATGGAGGTGTGTATGTATCTGACCAGGAGTGTATGTAAATTCTTTTCTACTCATTAGCTGGACAAACACTTCACTTTAAGAGGGGCGAAAGATTAGAATTTGACCAAGTACTTCACAAAAGGAGATACAAAGGAGACAAGCGGGTGAAAAGATGCTCAGTGCCATTAATCACCACAAAAGTGCAAATTAAAGCCGCAGTCTGCTGCATCAGTGACTCAAAAGAGGAGAGCTGGTCAGGCCCCGAAAGCATGCACTCACGGGGACCGTAGGAGGCAGTGGCCACTTTGAACAAAAGTTTCATAGTTTAACACTTATTGTGCTACCCAGTGGTTTCAGTCCCAAAAGTTTGCCCCGTGGAAGGAGGAACACAGGATTAGGAATGTCCATGCTGAGACTTGTACACAAACACAGCTAGTGTTCAGTGTTTTTGTATCACAGCGCATGATTCCACTTAGGAAGCTGGCCTGCAGCTTTTGAAAGCAGATTAGAGATTGTTCGGGATGAGGAGGATTTTCTGGCATGAGGATGAAGGAGTATTTTCGGGTGGTAAAGTTCTCTTGATTCAGGTGGTATTTAGAGGGGTTTATAAGTTTGTAAAAAAACTCAGTGAACAGACTTAAAATATGTGTATCAAAGTCAGTCAAAAATGGGGAGGAAGTCAAATGAAAATCTCAGTGAAAATGATGTGACAGATTACATATAGCCTAAGTGATTGCTGGTTAGGTGAGGGCTGAGCCTCTCCTGCCCCGCACTGAGGGTGGAGCCATTGGTGTGCTACCCCTGAGCTACAGGTCCAGGCCTTTTTGTTTTAAGGTAGGTCTTTCTTGCTAGGTTGCCTGGGCTGAACCTGCACTTGTGTTCTTGCCTCAGTCTCCAGTGTGTGGACTGAGTACTGGGCTGACAGGCACATGCTGTCTCACCCAGTGTGTGCGCGCCAATTTCTCAGTGCTGAGGGTCGAGCTAGGCCCCAAGCCTGACAGACTGCTGACACCCAGGAGAATATTGCTGGTTCTTTGTTATTAGCTAGGACAGCATGTGTGTTGATATCATGGTGATTTTTTTTTTTTTTATATAAAAGGATTTTTTTTTTTCAGACTATCCATGGGATTTTGGAGAAAAGCAAATTTTGCAAAGACATGACAATAGCATACGATTCAAGACTTCGTGAAAGGGTAACATTTCTGCATCATTATATATTCTTTAAATTTTCAGTAGGCCACCTTAGCTTTATCACTGGCTACAAATTGAATGCTGTCTTAGTGGACATTTGAAATGCTTTAGACTATACAGTGTGACAGGCACTGTTGCATAATTTCATACCCAGTACCTTAAGACAATATGAGATGAGGTATGTTTAAGTTATAAAAGATAAGTTTCAAAATTTGCCCTTTCTAATCCTAATCCTCAGCATGATGAGACTTTTTGTAGCCCTGACAAGAAATGAATCTTCAGAAGTTGTGACTTACTCAAAGCCTCAGGGCAGTGTCATATCTACCTGGACAGAAATCTAATGAAACCGCTAGAGCATTTCTAAAGTCTTACTTTTCTAACTTGTCTTGGGTTCCGTGTAAGAGTTCAAAATACAGACTCCAGCCCCAGCAGAAATAATTCCCATAGGGAACGGTTGGTCTCCCCAGAGCCAGTGCTTGGGTCCTGTGAGGGCCCCCTCTTGTCAGCAGCATTTCCAGCGGAGGCCCATCTCACTGTGCAGAGAGTCACTGGTCTGCCATCTCAACTGAGCGCTTGATGACTTTCACTGCCCTTCACTGAGACCTCTTGCCACCCTCACTGCCTCTGTGCTGGCCCGCTCAGGCCTCCCCAACTCTGCAGCCCGACTCTGCAGCCCTTCATTTTCCCTTTTTATGTCTCATGCTGCACAGTCTTGTCACCACCTGCATCTGGTGAGTTCTGTGTCTGTGCTCATTAGTGCAACACTGACTTCTGCCTGTTTTATTTGTTTATTTTTTGTCTGTTTTATTATGTTTTGGGTGCAATGGAGAGAAAGTAGGTTCCATCTGTGCTAGGCGAGTACACATAGTGAGCTGCACCTCCAGCCCTTTGGAGACTCGCTTGTTGAGTTTCCAGGCTGGGCTTGAGTTTGCAGCCCTCCTGCCTCAGCCTTCCGGGCAGCTAGGCTTGTAGGTGTGTGCTCCTGGACTTGGCACTGTGTGATTTTAAGCAGCTCATTTCTCTGAGAGCCTGTGTTTCAGCTCAGTGTCATCTCTCACACTGGTCACTGATAGTGACTTTTGAGATGGGATAGGTGGGAGGTTCACTGTGCAGTCCAAGCTCACCTTGAATTCACTGTGGGGCACAGGCTGGCCTGAAACTCCCAGCAGTCCTCCTGCCTTACCCTTCTGAGTGCTGGGATTACAGGTGTGTGCCACTGTGCCTGGCTACCAACAGTAACTTTCTTTTCCTACCACAGCTGGCACAATCTTTTGCAAATGGGCTGGTGACACCCTGTACAAAATGGTTCACTGGTTCTCTCAAGAGGTTGTTCACACTCTTTCACCTGGCTCCCAGGTGCCATGAGGACCTGTCTGTCACCTTCCCTGCCATTCCTCTCCCCAGCTATTCTAGCCCTTGTGACAGTGTGAGTGCGTGCTGGGATGGCCCTCCACACTTCTAGCACCTCGCGTCCATTCCTCTTCGCAGCACCCACTCGCAGTGAGGCAGCTGAGGACCCTTGTTCTGACCCTCATTTTAGAGACAGAAGCCAGGCCAAGCGCTGTCAGGATCCCGTGGCTGCCCAGCCTGGAGCTACTGTCCCTACCACATGCTCTGCTCTTGCCTCTGGCTTCTGAGTCTGTGTCCGCCCTGCCTGGAGTGCTTGTTCGCCAGACTGGGCCAGTTCTACTTGCCTTTCCAGTGCTGGCTTTTGTGACTGCACATGCGTATGTGTTCCTCCTCTCTGGCCTGGCTGCTTGCAGTAGTGCTCTGTTTCCCAGTTACACTGTGCTGACCAGCGGCTCATCCTGGGGAGCTCCATCGTGCTGCAGCCTTGTCACCAAGCATGCACTTGTTTGAGATGTTATAAAAGGTTTCTGTTCCTGTGGATCAAAGTAAGTGCACAGATAGCTGAAAAGTGCTGACATGTGGATTGCAAGAGGGCTTGACGTTCTAAGAAACGTGTTATCTTTATAAAATAATATTTCATTATTGGACTCTTATCTGATGGCAGTGTGAGGGCATTGGGCATTTCATCCCTTCAAAACCGAAGTGACTGTCTCTTTCAGTACCATATTATGCAGTGTTGCATTATGATTGTAGGAAATTAAACATGAGAAGAGTTTGTAAAAAATACAGATAGAACCTCCACCCCCTCCAGATAAATGCTACAGACATTGTGTTGTGTGCTCCTGACTTCCATGTCTGTCTCTGCATGTACTTTTCTAAGTGACATGTCACATACTCCCTTTACACTGGCTTTTCCCACTTACTGTGCCCTGACTGCACCCCGCCACCCCACCCCCAGTGTGTGGCTGTTGCACTGTTTCTATGGCCTAGTACTGCTCATGAACAGCTGGGGCACAACTAGATTTTCTGCTGCCTCTGCATGCCTATCTGACACTTTCGTAGAAATGGACAAAGGCAAGGAGCACTTTTCTCTAAGGCTTCTGTAGCTGATGCTCCATTGCCTCCTGCACCCCAGGAGAAGGTGTGTGTGTTAGCAGTCTCTGTAGTAGCTTAAGATTGGCACCACAAGCTTTTCCTGTTTGATCTTTGGCGAGGCAGGTTTCCTGCATTCTTGGCTGCTTGCATTTTTTCTGTGACTTGTTTATCTTTTGCTCTAGCTCAGTCTTAGGGAACCTGGAAAGCCTGTGAGCCTTGAAGTCCTACGTATCTGGGCTGAGTCTGAGCACTGGCTGTGAGAGTAGAGTGTGGTTGCTTACCCTTTCCGAGCCGCAGCTCTTTCCCTGAGAGGTAGAGGTTCCTCCAAATGCTTCCTTCACAGTGCTGTTTGTTACTGGGGTCTGTGGCGTGTGAGGTGTGGTTGGGTGGCCAACCTGGTTCCTTGCACACTGTAATTCCTAGTCCCAGATGTACGAAGGCCTATATTTGTCCAGGAAACCCCACTGTCTACTGAAATCAGATTCAGTATATTTGCACACATGGCCCACATGGCATGTATACAACTGAAGACTGCCTCTGTATTTTTGGGGGTTCATAGCTCTCTGCTGAGAACACGTAAAATCGTAATATAAAGGGCAGTAAGTTTAGTTCTGGGACCATTTTCTAGATTTGTCATAAACCTACGCTTAATTGTTGTATTGCACACTCACATGCGGGTGTTGATTGTTGCATGTTGCAGAAATATGGGGTTGCCGAAGGCAAGCCACTGAGTGAGCTGCGGGCCATGGCCAAGGCTGAGGGAAAGGAGTGCCCTGTGTTCACGCCTCCCGGAGGGGAGACACTCGACCAGGTAGGAGGCTGCGCCCCGTTACCACCCAGTAGCTGGCCGTGTTCGTCACCCAGAGTTGGACCCAGCTGTGGTCCGATGCCGCGCGTCACAGCCAGGCAGCTTGGAGGTTGCTTGGTTCATGAAACAGCTCTGCATGGTGTCATTTCTCTTTGCCTTTCTAAGTTCTCCTGTGTTTCTCACGTACTCTTCAGTGGGTATTCATTACTGGTGATGAACTGCAGGAAATGTGTTCAAAGAACAGGTGAATTTATAAAGCGGTACCCTGGGCCGTTGTCAAAGCAGATGGGTGCGCAGGAGCCAGCCACGTGCACCGGCTGAGAGATTTATAGCGTGCATTTCTTCTACATCTCCAGGTTCAGATCGCATCCGTTGGTGGCTGCTTCTTTCTATTTAATGTATGCTTTTCTGGTATTGAGTCCGTGCTAAGCATGACTCGAGATGTAGCAGTTAAGACCCGGTGTGGGCACAGCCACAGCGGGCCATGTCTGGCTTCCTGGTGCGTGCTGCTTGCAGCTTTCCCTGTACTTGGAGATTCCCAAACTTCACGCCCTCGCAGTCAGGGGCTGGGAATTGGATCTCTCTCACTCCTGCCACCACTGCGTCTACAGAGCTGCCGGGAGCACTGACATGTGGGATAGGGTCCTCACAAGTGTAGGCTGGGACCCGTGCGCTCGTGCCTCATTCACGTTAATATTCTGGAAAATGTGAGTCTGTCACATATAGGTTGTGTAGTTATATACACATTAGCAAGTACCTCAGCAATACGTCACATGCTGTGGGGTGCTAGTTGGGTCGGGCATGTCCCTCTCTCGAGCATCTATCATTTCTTCATGAGGAAAACGTTCAGAACCTTCAGGCCTTGCAAAAAGTACAGAACATGTGTGTTGTCTCCAGTTTCCATGGCTTGCAAGAGCTGTTTGTTCCTATGTCATCTTCTGTCACTCCTTCCCTCCCAGCCGATGGTAGCCACCATTGACCCTCAACTTTTATGAGAGTACCCTTTTTAGGTTCTGCATCTGAATGAGATCAGGCTCTGTTTATCTATTTGTATCCAACTTATTTTACTTAATATAATTTTCATTTCAATCTACATTGTTGGAAGTGACAGAATTTTATCCTTTTTTATGGCTGAATAATATTCCATCAAGTATGTGTACCTTCTTTAATTTTTTTTTTTTTTGCACAGTATGGTACCTGCTGGTATATTCAAAAGACAGTGCCATAGAATTCAGTATCTGGTATCATTGGTTTTCTTTGCCTTTGTGCAAGTTAAACCTGGTATTTCTACTGATGCATTATTCATGTCTTACATTTTATTTATTTTAGCACAGAATCTTCTATGCAATAATTTTTTTTAATTAAAAATTTTTTTAAAGAAGTAGCATAGTTTCTTTGTCATTGAATGGTTGTTTCTGAAGAGTGCCACAGCAGTGTTCTCTTAGGACACAGTCTCATTTTCTGTGTGCATGCCAGTGAGAGGGCTGCTGAGGGCTCCTGAGGCCTTGCAGTGTCTTCTGTATGGGTGTGGGGCTTCCCTTCCTGCCTAGAGTGTGCAAGAGCTCCCTTTTTTCCACAAGACCAGCACTTTATTTTTTATTAATGTTCTGATAGCAGTCACTCTTCCTGGGGCTGAGTTCATAGCATGCCGTGCTCTTGATTCCGCATTTTTTTCTGGTGCCTGGTGATGTTGAACATTTGTCCACATACCCGTTCTGCATTCCCATGTCTTTTTTGAGAAATGTCTATTGTGTTTCTGGCTCCCGTTTTAATCAAGTGCAGCCTGATTGTGGGTTTTTGGAGCTCCCTGTGCGTTCTGACTCCTGCCTGACACTTAGCTGGCAAACAGTTCTTCATTCCGTGGGCTCTCTCTCCTCTGCCTGCCCCTTCACCATGCAGACACCTTCTAGCTTGGTACAGTCCCAGTCTTCTATTTTTGCTTTTGTTTCTTGTGCTTTTGGGATATTGTGCAAATAATCAGTGTCCATCCCAAAGTCCTGAAGCAGGACTGTTTTTGTTTTGTAGTTTCATAGTTCCAGGTCTTGCATGGAAGTCTGCACTCCATGTGGAGTTGATTTTTGTCACTGGTGAGAAGTAGGGGTAGGTCTTCATTGTGCTGGCTGTGGGCAGCACTTCGCAAGCACCATCTATTAGAAGGACTGTTCCTAACCCAGTGTGCAGGAGTATGGCTTATGTCTAGGCTCTCTTCTGCTGGTCTCTTGTTTTTATACCAATATCATGTTTTATTGATGATTAATATAGGGTCTCTAGACCCAGCTTGGACTTCACAGTGATCCTCTTCCTGTCTCAGCCTCTCCAGAGCTGAGGTTACAGGCATGTGCCTCCACATTGTTTTGGTGGTCAAAGACGTGTGGAGCCAACATGGCATGCAGTACTGGGGATCAAACTCAAGTCCTTATGCTTGCCAGGCAGGCTCTTAGACCACCCAGCTATTTTCCTAACCCTCATGATTTTTTTCTTCATGTTTTTGATTCCTGTGGTTCTGTATATTTTGAGATTATGGGAATGTTTTGAAGTAGTGTAAACCTGGCTTTTTGGCTCCTCAAGGTGTCTTTGATTGTTCGGATTTTTTTATAAATCAAAAAGACTTTAACAGTTACTTATTTTAAAGTCGCTGATGTTATCTTATTTTTTTTCCTTATAGGTAAAAATGCGTGGAAAAGATTTCTTTGGCTTTCTTTGTCAACTAATCCTAAAAGAAGCAGGTCAGAAAGAACCGCTTTCCCCAGAAGTCCCAGGCAGCTGTCTGGAATCTTCTTTGGAAGAGGTATTTCCTTTAGGAAACAACTGCAGCGCTGAGTGCCCCGTGGCCTGCAGCCGTCCAGGCCTGGCCGCCAGCGTCCTAGTGGTGAGCCACGGGGCCTACATGAGGAGCCTATTTGGCTACTTTCTGACCGACCTGAAGGGCTCCTTGCCGGCCACTCTGAACGGATCGGAACTCGCGGCCGTCAGCCCCAACACCGGGATCAGCCTCTTCATTGTAGACCTGAAGGAAGGAGAAGAGCCTGAGGTCCACTGTGTCTGCATGAACCTGCGGGACCACCTCAATGGGGGCAACTGAGGGTGCCGGGCCCAGCCACGCCTCAATCTGAGCGGCTGAGGGCTGCCAGGAACACCCTGGGCTCGCCTCAGTTCTGTCCTCTGTTGTGCTGATTTGGAAACAGGGAAAAATCAACCTGTGAACCTCAACCCCAGACAGTGCTGGAAAGCCATTTTGTATTGATTTGATTTGCACAAGTGCTATTTGCCTTATCCAGAGTAACTTTACTTCCCCACTTGGTCATGTCTCTGCATTGTCAGTGGACACGGGAGCTCAGCATTGCAGTTGGGGACTGATCGCCTTGTCACTGCATGTTTCCCCTTTTTTAAACGTTTATGTATTTTTTGATGCTGTGCTCATATATATTCACTGCTGGGAAAATATGGTATGCTTTTTGCATCTCATCCAGTGCCTCAAAAAGGAGCTCCCTATAATTGACACTGCATATTTATAGCAATTGTGTTGTATTTAAAAATTTCTTTAAAGAAAATATTCTCCCTGTTATAAGTTATTGAAAGTAAAACAATAAAAGAACACTAAATGTTTTATTTAAAAACCTGCTGTTGGATATTTGTTTTTGTTTTAGAGTGCAGATGACTGTACATTGTGAGCACAGAGGGGCACCGGGGCGAAGAAGTTAGGCAACATGTGGTTAGAATATATTACACACAAAAAAAGAGTATTATAGAAGGTAAATGAGGAGCTTATTGAGGACTCCGTGCCAAAGCTGCCAGTAAAAGCCAGGAGAGTAAACAAACAAACATATAAAAACCCAAAGTAGCCCTTCGGGGCGGCCGCTGCTAGCGAGTGGTCATCTTGAGGTGCAGGTGGTTAGGACCTGCAGGGCCAAAGCTCTGGCCTCTGGTTTGGTGCCACAGACATGACTGTGGTGGCCATGGGTGGCCAGAGCCTGCAGGCTGAGCTGGACTCACTGCTCAGCGACCTGGAGGAGCTAGAAACAAAGCGGGCGGCGCTGAACACCCAAGCAGAGCGAGGACTGGGATGGACTCTACACGTTCAGGGTGGTGGGAACAGAAGTGCAGACCCCAAAGGAGGTAGGGCCTCAGGAAGCGGGTCTGCGCAGACCCCAGAGCCAGAGCTCTCTGCTCCACAGGACCCCTGAATTGGTTCAGAATCCTTGTTCCTCACAGCTTGCAGCAGGCCCAAGCCAGGTTTCAGGATGGCCTTCAGCTGGCTGCAGACATAGCCAGCCTCCAGACCCGCATTGGCCAGGGTCAAAGCCAGTTCCAGGGGCTGCGGGAGAAACTCAAGCAGCTGGAGTCCAGTGCTGCCTGACCTATGTCCACAGCGGCAGACGCTGAGCACTGCTGTCCTGGGTGTGGCCACCTTATCTTGGGCCCTCTTTCTTCACAGCCCCTCCTCCTGCCTCTGCCCCAGCTAATGCCCCTTCTTAAAATGTGTCCACTGCATGTTCTAAGTGTGTAAGGTATGAAGTTTGAAAAGCAAACTGAGTAATGCTAAAAGCCGAGTAATCCTGAAAACCTCATCTACGCCCAAGTTCTCACAGGCCCCAGGCCCCAGGGAGCAGGAAAAGGGCTGCTCCTGTATATCAACAGTGGAAGACCTCAGATCACTCAGCTATGATGTGGTTCCCAGATAAAGAGACACTGCACAGTGGCAGAAAAGGACAAGAGGGGATGCTGCAGGGTCACCAGATCATCAGAACCAACATGGATAGAAAGAACGACCTTGTGTGAGCTGACATAGCCAGACAGGGTGCAGTCAGTCAGTACAAGTCCGGCCGCTGGATGTAGTGATGCGCACCCGCAGTCCAGCTTCTTCAGAGCTAAATTAGGAGAATTTTTCACTGAGAGCTCCGGTGAGGAATCAGCCTGGGCAACATAGTGAGAGCCCCCTATCAAAACAAGAAGAGCAAGACAAAGCAAAAACCAGATGGCTAGATGGGCAGTCCTGGACAGGGTCTAAGCAAGAAAATAAAAGCTGTGATTTAGGTTTTTAAGGGACCTGTGAGAAGAGACCCTGCAGCTTTAGAAGCCTGCCTTTATCTTTCCTAGAGTTTATCTTTCTGTCTTTTGTATTGAAGGGCCAGTCGTGCTTCCGAAGCTCTGGAAACTGTCCGTGCTTGGTTTTTCTGCTGTATTACTGCCTTTGTAGCAGTTTCTAGCAGGTTTTGGTAGGTGGCTCTGTAATCCTTTTCGTTTATAATAAGGTGTACATAGTTTTTTCCAGTTTGCTCTTTTGTTTGTAATGTTTAAAACTTTTCTACATTGCAAAATAAAATAGGAAAGCCTGTTTTCAAATTAAAAAAAAAAAAAGTCTGATGGAGAGAATGAAGAACAAGATCTTACTTCATATCTAGGCAGCAGCTGCAGATGCTCCAGGCTATGAGGAACCTACAGGCACAAAGTAGCTAGTGCAAAGCCCACACTACCTGCAGCGCACTGGAAAAGTGCAGTGTGACAGCTACAGCAGACTCTGGAAGTGACAGATGACGTTCTCTCTTCTTTCCACCAGGTGGCACCAAAGGAAGGAATTTTGATCAACTTGTATTCGCCATTAGGAGTCCTTATCTCCATGGAAAAGCTTCTTACCAGTAGTGTGTGATTCTGAGTCACCACACTAAATGCTGTGAGAACTAGCATTAAAGAGATGATGGTGTGCGCTGTCAGTGAAGGCAGACAGCACTAACAAAATGACCTTCAAAGGTCACCACTGAATCATACCTACCTTCAGTGTCCCACCATTTACAGTGTGTCCAGCATGACCAGTTCTGCCCGTATTAGAGACAGAGCCTGAGTTTGAAGGCCAGAAGAGCACCATACATACTTGAAATAAAAACAAGTGACTTGATTCCTACCTTTTAGAAATAATACTTTTTTAAATATAAGAAAACAACATGCTGTAAGTGAAAGGCCCTTTGGCCAGTCCTCACAGGCTTACAGAGATGGTGGCGCAGCAAGTCTGTGTCTGTGGGTCTTTCACAATTTCACATAGAGTCTGTAGAGTGGCTTTGTTGCATTCATTCTTGTGAAAAAGATGCACGAGAGCCAGAGTGACTGGCCTGAGACAGAGGGGTCTACTCCGGCAGCCTCCTCGATCCTGCCCATGCCCGCCCAGCCAGAGCAACAGGCCGGAGACAATGGGACCCACTCTGGCGGCCTCCTGGATCCCTCCCCAAACTCTCCCAGTGAGTGGGAATTTGCACGACTCACAAGGCTTCCCAGATCAGTGAGTGTGTGGTGAGTCTGAGGGAGAGCCTCTGGCTTCTTCCCGCCCGGGCTACCTGGATCCCCGCCCCCAAGCCCTCCAAGCCAGTGAATGGCCTGAAACCTCAGGGCCCACTCAACAGCACCTCCCCAGATCACCTGCCCTAAAGCCCGCTGAGCGAGTGGGAATTTCCCCAGCTCCCTGGGAATCAAAATTCGGTGAGTGGAGAGCTCCAGGCCCGCTGTGCCAGAGAGACATTTCCCAGCAATCGCTGGTCCCACCCCACAGTCCCAGACCCAGCGCAGCCTGGCCTGTGAGTGAGGACTCTAGGCCTGCCCCACCAGAGGGACCTTTCCCAACCTTCTCTGGGTCCAGCCCGTGGCTCCGGACCCAGCACAGGTTGGCTGACCCAGCACAGCCTACCCAGTGAATAAGAACATCACTATCCTTTTGGGAGCTCAGTAGACCCACCAAAGCCCAGGACCGCTGACCTAGAGAGCCACCTACCTGAGACAGGAGGGCCAACACCAGCAACTTTCCGGATCCTCGCCTCAAAGCCAGCCAAGATAGTGGGAATTTTCACTACTCACTCTGCATCCTGGTTCAGTTCGTGCTTGCCTGACCAGGGAACCAACAGAGGGGAACCACAGGAGCTGCAGCAAAAAGGAACTGAACGGGGAGATGGCTCAGTGGAATAAGCGCTTCCCTGGCAAGCAAAGGGCCCTGAGTTCAATCCCTGGTCCTGCCAAAAAAAAAAAAGTCTCAAAAAGACCAAAAAAAAAAAAAAAAATTGGCCAGGCCTGGTGGCACATGCCTGTAATCCCAGCACTCGGGAGGCTGAGGCAGGAGGATTATTGTGAATTTGAGACCAGCCTGAGCTACAAAGTGGGCTCGAGGCCAGCCTGAACTCTGTCTCAAAAAGACAAAAAAAAAAAAAAAAAAAAAAAAAAGGAACTGAACACAACAGCTAGATCCAGGACAGGCATAACTGGATAATCTTAAACTTAATTGATGGGCACCTGAATCTCATTACATGCTATGATTATAGCTGCACCAAAGCTCTACACCAAAGGTCAGAGGTTAGTGCTATACAAAATGATAAGGACAAGGAGAAAAACTCAATCTCAGGCCTCAAGTCCAAGTGCGGAGGACACTAGCTCAGCTGAAATGAATGAATTAACAGAAACGGAAGAAAAGGAACAACAGCAAAAAGGTACAGAGGAACTCAGACCAAAATTAATTCCTCAAATAAAAAAAGAAATATCTGAATACATAGCATCTGAAATAAAGAATCAGATCCAGAAACATCGGGGGGGGGGGGAACCAGTGTTCACCCAGAACAAATGCAGAGAGCACCATTCCAGCTGAAGCGTCTGAAGCAAAGAAACAGTCGCAGAAATGTCATGAGGAACTCAAAGCAGAAATAATTTCTGAAATCAAAAAAGAATTCTTTGAAATCATAGCATCTGAAATACAGAAACAAGTCTGGAAATATACAGAGGAAACCCAACTTGGAAGAAACTCTACAGAAAAAGAATTAATAACTACCTCTAAAGAAGACATGGATAAAAAAAAAAACTGAGGAGATCAGACATATGATGAATTCCTTGAATGAGCAATACAGAAAAGAAATAGAATGCATGAAACAGAGTCAAACAGATATAGAAGAACTAAAAATATCAATCAAGTCTACAAAACCATTTGAGTGAAAGGGAAGACAGAGTTTCAGATCTTGAAGATACTAGTGCAGCTAGTGAAAAGGTGAGAAAGGATCTCTTAAAAACAATGAGAATGCAGGAAAAAATAATCCATCACCTGCAACATGATGCCAGGATGAACAATGTGAGATTAATTGGTAACAATGAGAATGAAGCAGTCAATACAAATGACATAAAAAGAATTTGGGGAGAAGTAATCTCAGAAAACTTCCCAAATATGATGAAACAATCCAACATTCAGGTCACCAAAGCATACAGAACACCAAATAACTTCAACCCAAGTAGAAACACACCGAGACATATAATAGTTAAGATACCAGAAATCCAACACAAAAATAATATACTGAAAGCTGCTAGAGAGAAGAAGCAGCTCACATTAAAAGGAAAACCCATCAGAGTTATAGCCGACTTCTCTACACAAACCATGAAGGCAAGGAGACATGGAGCAGAGTTCTTCAAGTCCTGCATGAAAACAAATTCCAGCCCAAACTATTATAACCTGCAAAATTCTCTTTCAAGTTTGATGGAGAAATGAAATACTTCCACGACAAAGAACAATTAAAGAATTTCATGATGACAAAGCCATGCCTACACAGGCTGCTAAAAGATATTCTAGAGAGACCACAATGACCAGAACTCCATGCATGAGAACAGAAGGAACCCACTGACAGGACAGATAAACACAGGATACAAAGGAATAAACAACAGCAGGTAAGTTTCATTACAAACATAAAAGTCAACACATTTCAATTAAGAAAAATAGACTGGCACAGTGGATTAGGAAACAAAATCCAACAATATGCTGTATACAAGGAACACACTTAACTCAAAAGGACATTCATAGGCTCAAAGTCAAAGGATGAAAAACAATACTACATGCCCCAGCACCTCATAAAAAATCAGGAGTAGCAATTCTGTTCTCAGACAGTCTCAACTTCAAACCAAGAAGGATCAAACGACACAAAGAAGGCCGCCATATATTGGTCAGGGGAAAAATTCAAGAGCAAGAGGTAACACTCATAAATATCTATGCATCAAACACAGGAGCACCCACCTATGTAAGACAAATCTTAAGGGACATGAAAAACCTAATATCTAAGACCACAATCTTAACAGGAGATCTTAACACCCCCTTATCTCAAAAAGATAGATCAACCAGACAAAAAATTAGCAAAGAAGTAGCAGAACTGAACCAGAGCTTCAAACAAATGGACCTGGTGGACATATACAGAGTGTTCCACCCAACCACAGCTGAATACACATTTTTTTTCAGCTGCACGTGGGTCATTTTCCAAAATAGACCACATACTAGTCCAGAGGTCATGTGTAAGTATATGCAAGAAAATAGAAATTATACCATGCATATTATCTGACCACAGTGCAATGAAACTGGAAATAAATGACAAAATAAACCAGAAAAACCTGTTAAACCCATGGAAACTAAACAACACCCTACTCAGCAATAAATAGGTCACTGAAGAAATTAAACAAGAAATTCAACAATATCTACAATTCAATGAAAATTCAAGCACAACTTACTGGAATTTATGGGATGCAATGAAAGCAGTTCTCAGAGGGAAAATCATAGCTATGAACTCAGCTGCACATTAGAAAAACAGAACAGGAACAAATTAGCACCCTAATGTTGCACCTCTGACAACTAGAAAAAGAAGAGCAGATGAAACCCAGAGCACAAAGACGGGAAGAAATCATAAAGATTAGAGCAGAAATTAATTTAATTGACATGAAGAAAACAGTTCAAAGAATCCACAAATCACAATGTTGGTTCTTTGAAAGACTAAATAAAGTTGATAAGCCTCTAGCCAACCTCACCAAAAAGAGGAAAGAAAAAATTCAAATACATGCAATAAAGAATGACAAGGGTGAAATCACCACAGACCCAGTGGAAATTCAGAAGATTATCAATAGTTACTTCAAGACTCTTTACGCTCACAGAATACAAGACACAGAAGAAATGGACAGATTCCTCAAAAGGTACAAATTACCAAAACTGAACCAAGAAGATGCAACTTTTAATAAACCAATAACAGCCAATGAAATACTAAAACGTAATAAAAAGCCTACCTCCAAAGAAAAGTCCAGATCCTGATGGATTCACAGCTGAATTCTACAAGAAATTTATAGAAGATATAATCCCTACACTCCTCAAACTCTTCAATGAAATTGAAAAGGAAGCAGTCCTCCCAAAATCATTTCTGGAGGCAAGTATTATACTGATTCCAAAACCAGGGAAAGACACAACCAAAAAGGAGAACTACAGGCCAATCTCCCTCATGAACATAGATGCAAAAATACTCAGTAAAATCCTAGCAAATAGAATACAGCAAATCATCAAGAAGATCATACACCATGACCAGGTAGGATTCATCCCAGAGATGCAAGGATGGTTCAATATTTGAAATCTATAAATTTCATACACTATATCAATACAATTTAAACTAAAAACCACATGATCATCTTGATTGATGCAGAGAAAGCTTTTGACAAAGTCCAACACTCATTCATGTTCAAGGTCCTCCAGAAAATTGGAATAGATGGCCTCTACCTCAATTTGATAAAAGCCATCTATGACAACCCAAAGGCTAATATAATCCTAAATGGGAAAAAACTGAAATCTTTTACTCTTAAATCACGTACAAGACAAGGATGTCCTCTATCACCCCTCCTATTCAATATAGTCTTGGAATCATTGACAACAGCCATTGGAAAAGAGGGAGAAATAAAGGGGAATAAGAATAGGTAAAGAAGAAGTTAAATTATCTCTATTTGCAGATGACATGATACTTTACATGAAATGGAAATTCAGTAGCATAGCAGGATACAAAGTCAATATTCAAAAGTCAATAGCATTCCTCTACACAGATAACAACCACACTGAAAGGGAAACAATAGAAACAATACCTTTTACAATAGCACCTAGGTAAATGAAACACCTTGGAATTCACTTAACCAAAGAAGTCAAAGATCTTTTCACAGAAAATTACAACACTCTAAGAAAAGAGATTATAAAGGATTTCAGAAAATGGAAAGGTATTCCCTGCTCCTGAAGAGGTAGAACCAACAATGTGAAGATGGTCATACTCCCAAAATTGCTGTACAGATTTAATGTAATCCCTATCAAACTTCCACAAACATACCTCCCAGACCTAGAGAAATCACTCCTAAAATTTAATTGGAACCACAAACAACCTAGAATAGCAAAAGCAAGCTTGGAAAAGAAAGACAGGGCAGGAGGGATCACAATTCCTGGCTTAGAATTATACTACAAAGCCACTGTGATAAAATCAACATGGTATATCAACAAAATAGTCCTGAGGATGAATGCCATAGGTTAGAAGACGCAGAGGCCTCTACAAACACACAGTCACCTGATCTGTGACAAAGGGGCCAAATAAGCCTACTGGAAGAAAGATGCCCTCCTTAACAAATGGTGCTGGAAATCCTGGCTTTCTACGTGCCAAAAACTAAAACTTGACCCAGCTCTATCACTGTGCACTAAGATAAAGTCAAAATAGATTAAAGATCCAAACATTAAAACAGAAACACTCAATCTCCTGAAATAGAAAGTAGGAGGAACTCTTGAATACATAGGGGTAGGTAAAGAGTGCATGAACAAACATATATTTGCATGGGAAACACTTGAAAGTATCAACAACTGGGATCAACTCTTCTTGAGGACTTTCTGCACATCAAAAGAAATTATCAACAGAGTGAAAAGACAACCCACAAATTTTGAAAAAAATGTAACTAATAAGCAATCAGACAAAGGTCTGCTGTCTAGAATATATAGAGAACTAAGATATAACAGGGCCCTCAAATTTAAAGACCCAATTCAGAAATGGGCATCTGAGATGAATACACACTTCTCAGAAGCCAAAATTAAAGAAGCGAATAAATATATGAAAAAATGCTCCACATCGCTAGTCATCTGTGAAATTCACAACACTGAGATACTATCTCACTCCAGAAAGAATGGCTATCATAAGGATATCAACCAACAACAAATGCTGGAGAGGATGTGCGGAAAAGGGAACACTTCTCCACTGCTGGTGGGAATGTAGACTGGTCCAACCATTGTGGAGGTCAGTGTGGAGACTCCTCCAAAGAGTAGGACTGAAAATCCCATTCAAGCCGGCTATCCCCCTACTGGGAATTTTCCCAGAGGAACTGAAAACATTATATCAGTGATATATGTGCACCTATGTTTATAGCAGCACAATTTGTCATAGCAAAATCTTGGAAACAACCAAGATGTCCATCACGTGAGGAATGGTTGAAAACGATGTGGTATTTCTATATAATGTGGTATTACTCAGGTATTAAGAATGATAAACTTGAAGCATTTATATTGAAGTGGAACATATACTCATAAGTGAAATAAACCAGACACACATGTGCAAATATCGTATAGTCTCCCTAGTATAAGAAGGGAAAAGAAGAAATGAAAATAGAAATGTGCAACAACAACTAAAATCAATTGCGTCAGATAGGGCAAAGTGAATGGCATATGCTGCAGGCTACTAATCAGCTTTTCTTCTGGATGGTTCACAACCTAAGTTCACAGATCAAAATTGGAGAAATAGAAGAGCCACAAGGCCAGCCAACAATTTACCCTAGCCTTTCAAGTTCAGCGAAGACTCAGAACACAGGTGAATCTGTACTGTAACATCATGAAACTCAGTTGTGCCCCAAAATTTCTGATCAAGGAGATTATGGGGCCACAGAACAAGGAGATAAATGATGTATAGTGTACCTGGGGAGAGTCACATGAAGAGAAAACTTTCTCTCAAGCTCTCACAGAGAGCAAACTGGTCAAGCATTGGCCGTGACTCATCCACATGGATGACACAGACAAAGGATCTACAGAGTAAGGTACAGGATTACAAGATAAACCCTGAGGGGACTTCACTGACCTCATCAGAAACAAAAGCTACATCTCTTGGTATATAGGTCTTGATCTATTTTGGTCTTAACCATCCAGCAGAAAAGTATAAAAATGAGGTATATAACATGGGGCCATAATAATAAGTTGAACTGTAAATGGCTACAGTCAACAACTTCTTCAGATAACTCACTATTGTTGTGGAACGCTACACTGTGTTGGATTGTGTCACTGAGTTCAGGCACCTAATTGGTTTCATGACAATGGAGTGCCCATCTTTGACAGGTCTAGACAAAAAAAAAAGGGGTATACAAAGGAAGAACCATGATGTGTGTGTATAAACAGTACAGTTAGAATAAATATGCCATGCTTCTGCATAATTCTATGAGAAGCAAGATTTGCACTAATAGTGGTTGGACAAGATATTATGTCAGCTTCTAGTACTATGGACAACCACTAGGAAAATAACAAGGTAGGAAGTATTAATTATTGAATCTGTGATATAATTCAGGTATAAAAAATAAGATAAGTAAACAGTTACACTCTCTTAATTTACTGATAAGAGACTTCTGCTATAACAATGCTGTAAGTATAATATCATATATGCACCTTGTACAATACCAAAACATTATGAAAACAGTTTGCAGTGTATTAATTTATGGAATCCATCCTGTTAAGGTGTCTTAAAGCTGTCTCATTGATATTTGTACTTCAATAAAATAAAAGAAAAAGAAAAAAATACATGATTTCAACAAGCTGCTTGTATGTTTTATTTACCTGTTATGTGTTAGGACACTGCCTGCTATGACCTCTATATTCTGTTCAATGTATTTTTTGTTTTAGGGAAGGGTCTACAGGGTGTTCAGGGTCTCACTACTGGATCGAACTAGTAGTGATCTGCCTGTTGACAGTCTCCCAAGAGCTGGGATTGCAGGCTCACCTCAAACGCCACCACGCCCGGTCCCACATCTGCCGGGGCAATAATTAGGAAGTAGTTTTCTTTAGGAAACAATTCTACTAACAACATGGGAATACAAGTCATTTAATGTATCCAAGACATATTAAGTGCAGGACTGTTATGACAGTCAAAGCCTGCCATAATTCAATATCCCATTACATCTGGTTCTACCAAAAAACAATTGGAGAATGAGTTCACCTCTATAAAAAAACAATCATGTACACTTAAAAAAATTGTGATGAGGTGGGCTTTCCTCCCTTTTAAAAATGTTTCTAGAGCTACTAAACATTTACATTTACAAAATAGTTGATAAAAATGTTCCTCTGGGTTGTACAAGAAGGGAGAGGGAGCGCTGATAATACGCGGTGTGTGTCTTTTTTCTCCTCTGCTTCATCAGAAGATGCGCTCTCCTTATTTTTAATTTCTCCATTCTCCGCAGCTAAATCTTCTTGGATTCCTGATTAGCCACTGCAGCCTGTTTTCCCTTGGCTCCCCTTTTCCCTTTTGCTTGCACTTTTTTTTGTCAAAAGATATATCATTTCCTGCTCCCTGTTTTGGGTTCGTTTCTACTTTAGCAGGTTTAGCCAGCAACCTCACAGGTCTCCTCTTGGTTACCCCTTCGCCGCCCATTCTTCCGGCCCAGCTGACCTTTCTCTTGGGCATCTTGGCTGCCAGGGGGCGCACGCAGAAGCTGTGGGGTGAGGTGTGCTGGAGCTTCTCGGGGCAGCTCTACCTCTGTTGCTCCTCTTTCCTCCAGAGCTGCTGGGCCCCAACTGGGATGCAGTGGGAAAACCCAATGGATCAAAAGTTTAATTTACTCTTTTGTTTTCTTTTGTGTTTTTTTATTTTAGAAAAAGGGAGAAGGGAAGGGAAAATAAGTAAAACCAGAGAAATGTGTCAGAAAACATTTCCCACAATATCTAAAAATAGAGCACCAAGGGGCCGAGGAGACGGCTCAGTGGAATAAGCACTTCCCTGGCAAGTGCAAGAGCCTGAGTTCAATCGCCAGTTCTGAAAATAAAAAATTATAGTAAAAACAGAGCACCATAGGTCTTGTGCAGACATGAACTATGAATATGAATTCTGGGTGAATTATTTTATTGTGGTTTTCAAGGTCAATAAAGATTTCTGCAAAAGCCACAACCATCAGAACACTCATCCTTCAGGCTGAGGTGCCTCCTTCCCCTATGCCTTCACCTGTCACTTTTCACTGGAGCTTAAAGGATATTCTGTCCTTGTGGGCGCTAAGATGCTTGGTTTTGAGAGAAAGAGAGACAGATTTTTGCAGAATCACTGGTGGATTCTGACAGTAGCTAGGTTGAGAAAAGCAAGTTTTCATCCTTCCAACTGTGCTAGAGCTTGGGTGTGTGTGAAAACACCTCGTCGTGTCAACCTACAAGCCCCAGCTGAGCTCTCCACTACCCGGTGTTCAGGATGTCATGGGTCACTCAGCGTAGAAAGCAAATCAGCCAGCTAGGAACTTGAATAGAGCCTTTTATTTACTGAACTCATATCTTCAGCCATTTCTCACGCAGGAGAAGACTGATCGGCCATCGAACATAGGTAGCAGGGGGGTATTTACAACAGAGATCACATCTAGTTTGGTAAGCAAATTTGTTATCCAGCAGAGAACTACAGAAAAGTACATTTGTTGGACACAGCTGCAAACTGTTTGTAACTAAAGGGTCTTTCACAGTTTAGTGCAAAGTGCCTATTTGTACAAGATGCTTCTTCAGCTGACCACCTTACAGGAGAAGGTTAGGGAGGGAGTTTGTTTCAGCTTGCTGCCTTGACAAGAAACAGTTACTTATTGTTAAACAGCCTTGAGCCTAGAGGGAGAATACATTTCTTAGGGTAGATAGCAAGAAACACAAGGGTTTTTAAAATAATTTCCCACAGTTCAAGTTAAAATTCTGTTAAGCCCTTACAAGGGAAATACTTGGGAAATGATTGGAGTTCTACGACAGGTGGGGTCTTAGGATGGCTTCAGGCGCTTTGGTGGGGGCCCCAGGAAAGGGCACTGTGCCAAAGCCAGAGAGCGGTAGGCTTCAGCCACCAAGTGAGGGTGTGACCCCACCATGGACTTCCACCCCTGGGTTTCCAGGACGTCTGAAGCGTGACAGTTGATGAAATCCACTGCCTGCGTTTTCAGCCGGTCAGCACTGTGGAGGTCAGCCAGTATGAGGATCTCGGCGGCGGCCTCCACTGAGAGGCTGTTGCACAGGGCGTGCTCACACAGGGCCTTCAGGCGCACCAGGGCATACTTGTCAGCAGCTGCCAGCAGGTCACCTGCCATTGTGTCGAGGTTGGGCGCCTTCCCCGAGTAAATGAAGCGCATCATTTCCTTAAAGACTTGCGGCTCCACATCATTGATTTCAACTTGATTCATTTTGCTCTCTTGCATTTCATGTTCAAACATGGCACTAAAAACTGGAGAACGAGCTGCTAAGATGGCCTTGTGAGCCATGAACTCCTGGCCAGAGATGCTCAAGCAGCAGTCTGTGAATCGGGAATTCTCCCACAGCCCTCCGAGCTCCTCTGCCAAGCAGCTCTCGGGAACCTGCACCATGTTCATGGTGTTCTGGCCAGAAATAGGGACCAAGTCTTGGAGCACACTCACCTCGCAGAAGAGGGTGAGCCTGTCATCAGGGAGCAGCCTGGTGGCCTCTTCCAAAAGGAAATCTCTACGGATGAACTTTTTGAATCCCCAGTCTTTACCTTGCACAAATGTGCAAGCTTGTTGACTCTCCACAGCTTTGGTTTTCTCTCTTGTGGCATTCCAAATGAAGAATTTGAATTTTGCCTGGACTGCACTCTTTGGACAGCTGACCAGTATCAGGTAAACGGACAGGTAGTCCTTGCTCTCTTCATCACACCCCTTTGGGTTTACTCGTAAACACCATTTCAGCTTATCATCGGCTCCTGATGAAAAGGTTGAACTTTCAATGGCTTCACCCATTTCCTGCTGGCAAAAGCTAAAGTTAGTGATGGTCCACAGGTAGGAGACTTTCACAACTCTGATCTGTGTGCAGCACCAGCTCTCAGCTACAGGGCTGCTGGACATCTCTGCCGGAGGTGGAGGGCTGGGAACCCTTCACATCGCCACTTTGAAAGATAAAGAAACCACGTTTCCAAAGTCACGGGGCAAAGACTTCTGTCCTTTCTTCACCTGGAGAGCAGTGGCCACAGCTGCGGGTCCCTGTCCCACTGGGCTCGCCTTGTACTGTCCACAATGTCCAGGACCTGTGGGACCACAATACACAAATACACACTCAGAGTGTGCACACTCACACATACACACCCCTTTTTTCTAATAGTAGTCTCCTTTCTATTCTAATCTTTTGTAGATTCCACATATGAAGGAGAACAGATATTTATTTATTTATTTATTTATTGCAATACTGGGGATCAAACTCTGACCTTTTGCTTGCCAAGCCAGTGCTTAGGCCCCTGAGCCAGCTCCCCAGCCTGATATTTATCTAAGTTTGTCGTATTTTACTGAGCATGATGAGCTCCAGACCCATACATTTCTCTGCACACTACACTTGCTTTAGTAACTGCTGTGTGTGTTTATACCACATTTTCTCCATCCATCTATCTGATGGGCTCTGGGGCTGGTTTCAAATCTTGGTAGCTATATTTTTGCCACAACACACATGGGCAGGTTCCTATGTGTGGCCCGCTGACTACATTCCTTTGGGTCCAAACCAGGGAGTGATGCAGCAGCGTCCAAGGGAAGCTCTGCTTGTGTTTTGAGGGGCCTCTGTGCAGATTTCCCTAATAGCATTGCTAATTTTTGTTCCTACCAGCGGGGTAGAAGGGCTGCTGTCTCCCTGCCTCTTCACCAGCATTTATTTTGCATCTCCCATGGCAGCCCTTCTGACTGCGGAGAGGTGGGATTTTGTTGTGTATTGCATTTGCACTTGTCTAATTGCTAAAGGTGCCAGACATTTTTCCATTGACATATTGGCTATTTGTACATTTGAGAAATATCTGAATAACTCTTTTGCCTATTTATTGACTGGAGTATTTGATTTTTTATTTAGTTAGTAAATTTCTTTTTCTGTATTTAGGATAGGGTACTCAGGGTATACAGGGTCTCATTACATAGATCCGACTCTTAGTGATCCTCTTGTTTTAGGCCTTACTAGTGCTGGGATTATAGTGCATCACCATGCCCTGACTCCATTGCCAACTTAGCACAGCCCTGGGGAGAAACTAGCACCACACCATGGGGATGTAACCCTGGCCACTGCTCTCTGCCTAAGCAGGCACTTTAGTCTACTGAGCTATCAGGATGGCCCTAGCTATCTGATTTTTTTTTTTTTAACTCCAAAATAGGGGATTAAATTTGCCAGGGAAGCATTTATTCTACTGAGCCTTCTCCCTGGCCCTTGAGCTATCTGATTTTTTGGTAAGTTTTTTGAGTCTTTCATGCATTCTATCTCAAGAGCAGCTGATGGGGTTGGGCAGATAGCTCCATAGAATAAGTGCTTGCCTGGCAAGCAAAAGGGCCCGAGTTCGATCCCTGGTTCTGCCACAAAGAAATAAAAAAAGAAAAAAGAAGGGCATCTGGCAAAGATGTTCTCCAGGTTTTCTCTGGACTGTTTCTGTACGGAAGCTGTTTTATTTGATGCAGACCCTATCTGTTGACTCACATCCTGTTTTATTATTATTATTTTTATTTTTATTTTTTATTTTTTTGTCAAAACTGGGGATTGAACTCAGGCTCTTGTGCTTGCCAGGGAAGTGCTTATTCCACTGAGCCATCTCCCTAGCCCCTCTTCTCATGTTATTTATGTCCTATTCAGAAAACTTTTGTGTCCAGAGCTTCAGGTGTGTCTCCTGTTTTCTTCTAGAAATTTTAAGGTTTTAGGCCTTAAACCCACATTAGAAGCCATTGTGAGTGAATTTTTGTGCAAGAGATAGGGATCTAGTTTCCACCTCCTCCAGGTGGCTCTCCAGTGTCTTTGTTGGGGAGGGTGTCCCTCTCCAATAGTTGTTTTTGGCCCTGTCTTAGTTACTTTTCGCTCAGTGCTAGAACAAAATACCTGACAACCGAAATCAAGGAAGGAAAGGTGTACTGAACTCACGGTTTGTGGAGGCTTCAGTTCTCACTCCGCTGGCTCCAAGGCAAACGGCAGCAATTCACAGCAGCAGAAAACGTCGAAGAGCAGAGGAGGAGCCACAGCTGCGGCGTCCACCACGCCTCTCTCTTACTTCTGCACTAACTGTGGACCCCGAAGGCCTGGCTCTCCGCCGTGAAGCTCAGAGCTCCTCCGCGGTGGCACACAGCTGCAGCGTGGCGGGAGGGAGACCAGGACTTCTCCACTGAAGCGGGGCGGGCAGCCAGCAGAGCCTTCCTCGACGCCTCTATTTATGCAGTGCTGGGTTAGTCTCGGGCGGGCCACAGGGTGGAACCAATCACGCCCCAGGGTGGAACCGACCGCGCCCCAGGGCAGGTGTCCCAGGTCCCCCACCTTGTAGCATCACTTAGCCATGCTTCAACTACCACAGGCCCCTTTGTCCAGGATGAGCTGGCTGTGGTTGTGTGGGTTTGTTTCTGTGCTCGCGGGTTTCTGCACTTTCTTGTCTATTTCTGGCCAGTACCGTGCTGTTTGTTAATGTGGCTGTGTAGTGTCATTTGAGATTTGGTATGGTGATGCCTCTAGCCCTGCTGTTTTTGCCCAGGATTGTCTGGGCTTTTTGTTTTCCTTTGTTTGTTTGTTTCTTCTTTTTTTCTGTTCTCCATGTGAACTTTGCAATTTATTTTCTGATTCTGTGAAGAATGTCATTGGTATTTTGATGACAATCGAATGGAATCTGTTAAGTTGCTTTTGGTAGTATGACCATTTCATTTATTTATTTATTTCATTTTATTTTTTTAAATGTATTTAGTGTGGGGTTTACAGGGGCTCACTACACAGCTCGGACCCACAGCGACCCTCCTGTGTTCAGCCTCCCAAGTTCCACGCCCAGTCTGAATCACTGTTTTAGCACACCCTGAGGGTGGAGCCGGCCCAGCACACTGGGATCAAACTCCAGTCCCAGCACCTGCCTAAGCAGGTGCTTTATTTTATTTAATTTTATTTTTTTGGTTGTTAACCTTCCAGTAGAGAAGTTTATTATTACCCTGCAACATATGCAATTCAGTTTACCCACACTATTAGTCAAAATATCAGACATCATAGGCATAACATGGAACATATATTTTCCATCAAGTGTTGAGATACTAAACTCTAAGTCTATACAGAATGTGAAGAAGAAAAATTTTTTAAAAAAATAAGAATGAACACTTACATATATTTACATAGATATTTAGAAATCTATCCATATACAGCATAGTAGCATGACTGTCCTGTGACATTTTTTTGTCTTATTTTTCATTTACTACCCTTTAAAAAAGGGCAGTGTAGTAATAGCTGGTATGTCATGACAAGAAATACATATTTAGAGACCAGAATGGCAGGCATTTGGAGTGTGACCCTATTACACTTTGTTAAATTCAGTGCAGTTGCTCGGTTCACAGGTATTGGGGTGAGAATCCTATCACTTAGCTGCTAGTTTCAAAAATCTCCTGATGTTTCTCAGGATCACTGTCTTACCCATCTAGTGTGTATGAGTGAATGGTCTTGCCTCTGTCATGTTTCTCAGCGCTTCTCCTTGCCCACTCCTCATTGTACAATCCTCATAAGCAGGCGCTTTAATCCGCTCAGCTAGCTGGCCACCCCAAGGTGTGTTTCTTGAATTCAAGAGTCTATTTGCTTCTGTCCTTTGTTCCAGACTGTCCAACACCGTCCAGGGACCACTGACATGCAGAGTTGTTACTGAAAGGTACTGCTTTGTTGAGGACGGTTGCCCGCCCTAGTTCCTGTCCTGGTTTTGAGCTCTGGGAGTGTCCTCCGGCAGATCTCCGTGGTGCTGATCGTGTTGAATGGTCTGGAAGTTAGGGGAGGCAGACCTCTCAGCCTCACCCCTCCCGCTGGCTCTTCTTGTGTCTTTTAAGGCCTGAAGCCCGCAAGGCACATTCTTTTTCTTTTTTTTTCCTGCGGTACCAGGGATTGATCTCGGGATCTTGCGCGTGCCAAGCAGGCACTTATTCTACTGAGCCATCTCCTGGGCCCTGCAAGTCCATCCTTGTGGTCCTGCCCTCAGGGGAAGCGAGAGGCGCGCTTCCTATCTCCTTGCTCCTGGCAGCTCTGTGTCCCGCAGGCGATCTCTGATGGGTCGGCGGGCTGAGTTCTTTCCTGGGTGCCCTTCCTTAGCCTCCCAGGCAGGAAGCGACAGTTCAGAGTAGCCCGCTGAAAGATCCACGTACCGCATTCCTGTTGCGTACGGGATAATTATCGCTGTGTTAAACTTCGTGTTGGGCGAAGCGACTGGCCCCCGCCCCGCAGGCCCCGGCTCTGGGCAGGAGTGCTCCGGAGGCCCTGAAATTCTGCCCAGTCTGTTGGCAGTTTGGTGGATCTCTGGCTTGGGGTTGCCCAGCTCTGCTCCGCCCAGGGGAGGATAGTCCACCGTGGACTTGGGTGATGATAACCCGCCCTGTGTCTGAGGGCTGCTTTGCGCCATCCTGCAGAAGCCGCTTTCCCCCAGGCTCCAGACTGGGCTGGGAAGGGAGGTGCTGTCTGTTCAAGGGGGACCAGCGTCCCCTCTCACCCCTAAATTCTGGATTTTAGTCTAGCTATGTGGTCTTTTTTTCTTATGTTAGGGGAGGGAGTCCTGGAAATGAAACTGTCAGGACCTGATGCTTGCCTGGCAGGTGCTGCACCACTAAGCTAAGTGCCGGCCACGGCCATTTCATTTTTATTTCATTGTTGTGCCTTCTCATTTCTTGTTCTGCATCGGCCTTTCACCTTCCCTCAGAGTAGCCACTTTGCTTCAGCACCTTCACGGACATCACCCGCAGCCCCTGCTTCGGTTCCCTGAATCTCCAGGTGTATGCTCAATTTCCGTGCATTTGCACACACACATTTTAGTTTCTTTTGTCATTGATTTAGCTTTCATTGGTCTACCTCATGGTGTAATTTTATTCTTTTACATTTATGCAAGCAGGTCCTTTAGATCTTTACTCTGCCTTTAGATTCGAGACTGCTCACTTGCAAAATATGCCTTTCCCTCAGGCTTTGGTTGAGGTTTCTGGTATAATTCCACCATTCTGTTCTGCAGACATTGGCACTGGTTAGAAACATTTTATGCATTTTGTGACATTTGTCTCCCCCTAAAACATTGTGTCCCTAGGGAGCCTATATATATTTTTTCTGTCTCTGAGTATTTAATATTTCTGACCTTGTTGTAAATGAAATCCTTACATTTCCTTTTAAAGTTTAAATTTCAGTTGTTTGCTGCTTGTAAATAACAATTAATTGACTGACTTTCCTGCAGGGAATTAAACTGAGATCACTGTGCTTCCTGAGCACACCCTTCCCACTGCAGTATACCCCACCTTCTGTAATATATATATATATATATATATATATATATATATATATATGCATTTATTTTGATAGGTTGATGTAGTAGACAGTATTTTTAACTTAGCTTCAGCTTACTCCTGATAGTTACTCTGTAGATTCCTTGGGACCTGTTATCATGTCATCTAATAATACAAAGTTTTATATTTATATTCCTTTTTTTTTTTGAGGCAGCGTCCCATCATGTAGCTGAAACCTGGACTAAACTCACTTTGTAACCCAGGCTGGCCTCAAACACAGTCTTCCTACCTCAACTTCCCAAGTGCTGGCCCATCAAGTCTATGCATTTTTCTTGTATTGTGCAGTGCAAGACCTGCAGTGCAATGAAACAGAAGCAATATGAAAGGACATGCTTGCATTCTTCCTATGGAAGGTTGAGAGATGGCGTCAAGGCCTGCGAGATAGCTCAGCAGACTAAGCACCTGCGTAGGCAAGCGCAGGGACAGGGGTTCAATCTCTGGTACTGCACGCAGCCTCAGCCCCACCCCTGGGCATGCTGAGCCAACAGCTGAGTCTGGGTGTGGTGGCGCCTGCTTGTAATCCCAGTGGTGGGCAGGCTGAAAACAGCAGGATCACTATAAGTCTGAGCTGCACAGTTACACCCTGTGCAAAAAAAAAAGCATAGTGTCAGCAGTGGACTTGCACAGGTGCCCCTGAATGGGTGGAGGAAGGCATCTTACATTCTTAGTCTGCTGAGAAATTTTGTCCTGAATAGGCATTAAATTCTGTCTAATTTTTTTCCTGCATCTAGTGAGTTTTCTCTTTTATTTTGTTACATTAGGGATAAATGTGAATGTTGGTTTTTAAATGTTAAATCAAACTTCCATAGTGGGGTAAACCCTACTTGGTTATGATGTAATTTTTTTTAAGAATTTGGTGCAAGATGTACAGAGTGTACAGGTCTTACCACGTAGATAGGACTCCTATTGATACTCCAGTGTTCAGACTCCCAAATTCTGGGATTACAAGTGTGGGTCACCACACCCAATCTCAATTGCCCTCTGAGTGTGCCCTGGGGGCAGGGCTGGCAGGACACACCATGGGTCGGATTGAACTCTGGCCCCACTGTGTTCTGCCTATGCATGAGCTTTAGTCCACTGAGCTATCTGGCTGGCCCCATGATGTATTATAATGTTTATGTATTGTTTGACTTGTTTTTTTTTTTTTTTTGTCTTTTATGAAGACGTTTGTATTTTATTTACAAGGATTATTAGTTTGCAGGGGTTTTAAAAATAATTTCTTTGTCAAATTTTGGAATCAAAGTTATCCTGTCATCATAAAATAAACTGGGGGGTAGGTAGTCTCCTAGCTCACTCCTATAATCTGCCACTTAGGAAGCTAAGGCAAGAAGTTCACAGTTTGAGGTTTGCTAGCAATTTCATGAGTCCCTGCCTCAAAATAAATTTTAAAAGGGCTGTTATATAGCTCAGTAGAGTGACTGACTCACATATGCAAAGCTGTGAGGTTCAGTCTCTCTCTTTCTCTCTGTTTTCAGACTCCCAAAGAGCTCGGATTACAGGCACACCACCACGCCAAGTCTCCATCACCTCCTCAGCCTGCCCTGGGGGTGGGGCCGGCACAGCACACCAGGATTCCCTGCATCTGCCTGAGCAAGCAGTTTAATCTGCTGAGCTATCTGGCCTGTCGCCTGTCCTGGAACTTCCTTTTTGCAAGTTTTGTTTTGATTATTAATTTACCTTTCTAAATAGATATAAGACTATTAAACTTTTTTATGTCATTTTGAAAGTTTAGATTTTTCAAGTAATTTATCCCCTGTATTGAAGTTGTCAAATTAATTGTCATAATTACTTTTTTTGGGGCTGTACCAGGGATCAAACTCAGGACCTTGCGCTTGCCAGATAGGCTCTTATGTTGCTGAACTATACCCCAAGCCCTCATCATAATTACTTTTAATATTCACTTATTATGTTTAATTTCTAAGAGTATGGAGTGGTGTTTTTCATTACTTTGAATATATTTTTTCAATATTCTTGGCTGAAGATTTTGCAGTCAGATTCATTTCTTTGGATACCAACCTCCAACATTTCTATTGTCTGCTTTCTTTTTTCTTTTCTGTTTTTTTGCAGAACCAGTGATTGAATTCAGGCCCTTGCACTTGCCAGGCAAGCACTTATTCTATTGAGCCATCTCCCTGGCCCCTATGCTCATAGTTTTTACTGGGTATTTTTCTTTCATGTGCATCTTTTTATTTTATTTATTTAATGTTTTAAAGCGAATACAAAAGGTAGTAAAAAATGGGGCCAGGGGTCTGAGTTCAATCCCTGGTTCCACAAACACACACACACACACACACACACACACACACACAAGATAGTGAAAAAACATTACAAATGATACAGAATTTTACTAAACAAAAGGATAAGAATTCAACAACGGTTGTTACATTGCATGTTTTTGTCTTCAATTTAGTTGCTCAGATTACCAGATGAGGGGGTATGGGGAGATAGTTCAGTAAAATAAACACTTGCCTGCAAAGGGCCTGAGTTCAATCCCCAATTCTGCAAAAACAAACAAACAAACAAAAAACCCAGATTACCAGATGAAAGCATACAAAAGTGATCAAAAAACTATAAAAAATTAGAGAGAGAGAGAGAGAGAGAGAGAGAAAATTAAGCGTTGCCTGCTCCTTCCAACAGGCCAACAGGGATCCACAGCGCAGTGCTGGAGCTGCCCCGGGACATGTGTTTCTGACCTTCTTTCCTTTGTCCTTGTCCTCGTCCCAGCTGTTCTTTCCCTTCACAGTACTGTGAACAGGAAAGAGACTGTTTGCGTGCATCTTTTATAGACAGTATAAACATGTTTTTAATCTAGTTCGACCAGTCCTGCCATTAGTTGCAGTGTTTTATTCACTTATATTTAATGAAATTATAGGTGTCATTTGGTTTAGCTTACTATTTTTCTGTTCGTTCCTTTTGAAATTTGTCTTAGTGTTTTAGCTTTTTGTTTTCATTTGAAATAACTAAATATATTTTGTACTCTAATACTTCTACTGGTTTTTTGGCCCTAACCTGTTTGCGTTGTTGTTATTATTTTAGCAGCTGTTTTAGGGATTGCAATATGCATCCTTAACTCTTCAGTGTATTTTGAAGCTTATATGACTTTCATACATAATGTTATAGACAATTTCACTTGTGCCTGGTGAAAATCACTGGATGGGAATTTTGTTGTGTGTATTATATCTAGACACATAATAACCCAACACAGTGTTGGAATTTGAAAGAGTTCAAGGGAAGAAAGTAAATAATATGTAAAGTTGTTTAAATTTACTTCCAATTTATGATTTCTGCTGATCTTCTTTTTTCTGTAATTCTAAATTTCCAGTACCACTTGCAGTGCTGGACCCACCCCTGGGATGCGCTGAGCCAGCCACTGTGACTGGGTGTGGTGGTGCACGCCTGTGATCCCAGCGCTGGGGAGGCTGAAAGCAGGACGGTTGCGAGTCCAAGCTGCAACGTGAGACTTGTACCCGATACATTAAAAAAAAAATCTACCTGCTTTCACCCTGATAGCAATTTCTTTGAGGTTTTATTTTCAGTTTGTTTTTCTTTTTTAATTATTATTTTTAAATAATACAAAATAGTGATAGAAGAAAACAGCATTATACATGATACAAGATTGCACTAAACAAAGTGATAGGAATCCAACAATGATTGCTTTATTACATGATGCTATGTGCAAATTAGCTTTTCAGATCACTGAATATAAACATATAAGTTTTGTTTTTTAAAAAAAAATAACTAAGAACTTATAAGAAATCCAAGACAGGAAAAAAATCAGAGTAAAAATAAAAATCATAAGCATTAATTGCTCCTTTCTCTCTCTTTTTATATTCATATAATTAGAATTCTCAAAGTAGAAAGGAATAGGCAATAAAAAATTAAAGATTTAAAATTTCTGAATTTAGTTCAACTTATAATACCACATTTCTAAGAAAACTGAACCTTTTGCACAAGAAATTTAAATAAAATCTTACCAAGATACACAAAAATGAAATTGTCCAAAACTTTTTATGAAGAAAAAATTGGTTAAAGCATATACATAAAAAATATTAGCTATGGAAGAACAAAATTAAGTAGCATCTTATTCCATATTAGAAAGAAAAATAAAGGACCAAGTGTGTAAGAAACTAGACTAATTAAAGGACTGGAAAAAAAAAAGATCTATCCTCTTTGAATCTTATACTTAGCAAACATACCTTTGAAAACTAAAATAGTTTTTAGTTATACAAACTTGAAATATTTTAGTACCTCCAGACGTACCATATAGTAAATAACAAAGAGCGTGATTCAAAAAGCATGGGAAGTTGCAGTATGCTCCTGGTGAACAATGAAGAGCTCTCAAAGCGATAGTTATGCAGGACTATATCAAATATATTAGATGAACCCTTATTTAAAAGGTCATTGAAGATTTCTATGAAACAGGCCAATCTTATGTCGGGTTATACATGTATTTTTTTTCATATATATGTGTGTGTATGTGTGTATAAAGGACAGGGAAAAAGAAATATAAAGTCAACAGAAAAAAGGAATATACTTTTTAAAGTTTCTAATACTAAGAGAAGATATCATACGCTTTTAGATAAATTGTAATTCAAAAATATAGCATAAACCTTAAAACAAAAATTAAGATTAAACAATATTCAGGAAATTAAGTACTAATTTAAAATTAAATGTTTCAAAACAATTGAACTAAGAAAAAGTTTTCATGATAATAAGGAAATACCAAGAATAAAACATAAGATAAATGCTGGAATGACAAATGACCATCACTTCTGACACTGTGGGGATAGGATATCACACAACGTTCTAGTGTGTTGTGGACATGGATAATGAGCATGACACTTACTGGTGGCCAGGTGTTTGTTACTTGTGGGACTGAGCTACAGTTATTTCCTTGAAATCCACTCTATAGTCCCATATGGAATCTTGACCCATAGGATGCAAGACAAGTCCATTCATAGAGTGTGCTGATGGAAATATTTTGCTGCTGTATACAAAAGAATAACTGAAAGACTACTATTGTATACCTCTTATTTTCCTGTTTAATTGTTTGCCCTATTTAGTGGGTTCTTTCCATTCTCATTCATGGGGTTGTTGTCATTTTTCTCCCTCTCTAGAACATCATTTAGTAGTCTGTGTAGGTTTGGCTTTGTCATCATGAAACTCTTTAGTTGTTCTTTGTCATGGAAGTATTTTACTTCTCCATTATACTTGAAAGAGAGTTTTGCAGGGTATATCAGTCTGGGTTGGAATTTGTTTTCTTGCAAGACTTGAAGTACTTTGCTCCATGCTCTTCTTGACTTGATGGTTTGTGAAGAGAAATCTGCCTTTACTCTGATGGCTTTTCCTTTAAACGTGATGTTTCTTTTCTTTAGCAGCTTTTCATATACTGTTCCTGTACTGAGTTTCTGGGATCTTGATTATTATATGTCTGGGAGTGCTTTTAATTGGGTTGATGTTATTTGGAGTTCTATATGCTTTGGTTACTGAATGTCAGATTGTTGCCCCATATTTGGGAAGTTTTCTGCTATTACTTCCATCCATATTCTTTTTATAGCATTTGTATTGACTCCTTCCTTCTCATTGATGCCTATTAATTCATCTTTGCATTGTCTCACAGGTGTTTAATTATTTTTCCTGCATCCTAGTAGTTTTTAAGAGATCTTTGCTTACTTTTTCACTAGCTGCAGTGGTGTCTTTAAGGTCAGAAAGTCCTTTCACTTTCACTCAAAAGGATTTGCCAGCTTATGATTGAGGTTTTAATTTCCTGTATATCACTTTGGATCTATTTCATACATTGTATTTCCTATATTGCTTATTCAGGAGCATCATTTCTATATTCTGCTCTATTTTTTTTTTAATCAGTGTAAGCACAGTACTTCTTTGATTATAGTTGTCACTATATTTTTTATTTCAGAAATTATTTCTGATCTAATCTCTTCTATACCTTTCTGCAGTTGTTTCTTTACTTCCAATGCTATTATTTCAGAGATTTCAGGTGTGTGATTTCCAGTTTCCTCTATGCTAGTGTCTTCTGCATTTGTACTGGGTAGACTCGGAGCCTGAGACTGCTTTTTGTTCCTTCTCTTTGTCATTTTGTATATCACTGACTTTTGACCTTTGGTGTAGAGCTTAGATAGAGTTATTACCTTAGCACCAGGTCTGGATCTAGGAAGTTCAGACTCCTCCAGGTGTGTGTGGCTTGGGCTGGCTGCTGTGTTCCACTTCTTCCTGCTGCAGCCTTGCAGGTGAACCCTTTGTGTCACTCTGGCAAGATGTTCTGCTCCTGAATCAGCTGGGTGGGTCTTGCCTCTAGCCTCTTTGCAGGGAGTTCTGCTGAAGGGTTCCACACTGGGCCTGTGCTGTGGGTCACTTCAGGGTCGCGCGGCCTGGGCAGTCTCCATCACAGGAGACTTGGGTCTCCCCAAGTCCTTCCCGCGCAACTCTAGGCCGGCCGGAGTCGCAGATGGCAGTCTAAGGAGACTACTTCTCTGAGTTTTTATTCTACTTTCCTTTGAGAGATTTTATCTCGTATGTTTAATTGTAAGGACAGAGCTTTTATTTTATTTTTTTCCAACCATTTCAATGCACCAACTGCCTTGTGGAGTGTGTGTGTGTGTGTGTGTGATGAGAAGCCATTGTTTGTGTAACGGTTCCTACTGGAGTCTCAGTTTTCTGAAGCAGCTTTCCAAATTTCTTTTCTCTGTGATTTCAAGTAGTTTGTGTAGGGTAGAAGTACGTGTGATCTTTTTTGTGTTCATCTTGTGTGTACCACCACGTCCAGCTTCAAATATTCCTTATCACCCAACATTTTCTACTTTTCTTTCTGTGAGACTTAGCTCACACATGTGTTGGAAAGCTTTGAAATATCTTACATATCACCGAGATTCTGTTTGATTTTTAAAAACTTGTCTGCTCTCTGAATAATTTACATTAACTTTCTTTGTTTTAAATGGTACTTTGTTCTTTTATCTCCGTTCTGATGTCAAGCCTGTGCAGTAAAAACTTCATTTTAGACCACATATATACTTTTTTCTTTTTCTTGAGACAGGGTTGCACTATGCAGTTCAGGCTGGTCTTGAACTCATTGTGTAGCCCACACTGGCCATGAGCTCAAAGATGCTCCTCCTGCCTCAGCCTCCCCAGTGCTGGTATTACAGGCATATGCCACTACCCCGGCTCAGATACTATATTTTTTTATTCTAGAATTTCAATTTGATCTTTGTTTTTTTCTTTTGTGAGATTCTTCACCTGTTTGTTCACTGTGATTATAGTTTTTAAAAAATCCTTAAACATACACTCAGTAAGTCCTGGCCTGCTAATTCTAGCATCTGGCCTGGGGTCTAGTGACCATGATTTGTGCTGTTGCCTGTTTCTTCTCACAGCCAGTGTTCAGTGGTGCTGACTATGAAGATCACATGTGGTAAGTCTGGATTATGCCAGCTTCCTTTCAAGGGGATTGAGTTTTGTTCTGACAGTTAAATTATTGATAAGTCCTGGGTGTTTTGTAGAGATTGCTCTGATTTTCTGTTAGAGGGAGGCTTTCAGCTCAGCATTCAGGTTGCAGGCAGCCCCTACTCTAGAGTTCAGTCATCAGGCATGTACACTCTGCAGCCTGGAGCTGCTGGACTCCTGGTGTCGCTGCCCCCACCCTGGTGCTCCGCTGGTGGTCCTAGGCAGGACTCTTTCCCAGGATAAAGCTACTTTGCCCAAAGAGCTACAGTGAGTGTTTGTGTGGAATCTGGAAATTTCCCCCCAGGGCTCCTCCTCCACAGCTACTGTGTTCTACGAAGTCCAGTTGTTCCCTTACATCACCAAGACATCCACCTTAGACTGTGAAGGCCTCGTGTCCTTGTTCCAGGCTGTAGAGCACTCCTCAGACACAAGTCTTGGATGAGCAGGAGGCCCCACTTGTTAGTCTCCTTTCTCCCAAGTATCATGACCCTGGGCTACCCCTGCCTGAAGATGGCTGTCCCACGCATCTCATTTGTTTACCCCTCTTGGTCAAGAGCAAGGTAACTGGTACCAGTTACCTTTTCCTGGTTGGCAGTGAAAACTGCAAGAGTTTTGGTGTTAAATAGGTTAAGGTATGACACAAATCTTCTATGTATAAGGTAAATATATAAATAGGTATAAATGTTATTTTTATTCACTAAAGATTCATAATTATAAAGAAAAGACAAAGACTAAGTTCCAAATATAGTACTGGCATCCAGGGAGTTACTAGGTCCCTGAAGTTTTATGAGTGTAATGTGCCACAAAATTGGCTATGCACACACTTTACATATGTAAATGTCTATATGTATATATATATATTTGTATAAACATATCTATATATAGGTATATGTATAGATACATATGGATATATAGAGTTGTATATATGCATAAATATATATCTTTATCTCTATCTATAGGTATGTCTATGTAGATAAAGGTATCACCTCCCTCTTCCCTCACCTCACCTATCCTCACTCCATTGATTGCTTGGGATGAAACTTTGCTTTTCCTTTTTTTAGTCAGGGAAAACTTTAATAGAAGAGCAGCACCCTCATGGCTCACAGAGGAGAATATCTGCAGCACATACTCGCTCTTCTGCAGTACTTAATTCTCCCTCTAACAGGGAACAAAGCGTTGTTTGTTCCTGCAGGATTCTCTTGGTGAGGCTCCTTTCTACAGCTTTTCAGGCCCTGTGAGACTGGAACAATATTAAGAGCCACCAGCCCTGCTGAGCTTTCATGTCTGAAACCCTAAGGAGGGATAAAACTTATAAGCTAACAGCAAGTCATTTGTTTCCAGACTTTTTTTTTTGTGTGTGTGGCCAACTCAGCTTGCCCTGGGATAGCATGTGGTGCTGGGATCAAACTGCGTGGTCCCTAGGTTTGCCTAGACTTGCTTAAACAGGCACTTTACACCACTGAACTCTCTCGCTGGTCTTGGAGAGAGCTTTTGACACAGTGATGATCTGTTTGCATGTGGCCAAAAAAAAAAAAAAAAAAAAAACCCTGTGCTCCAGTGTCCACCTGGTGGATCTTCCCCGAGGGGTGCAGGCCTTCTAAGAGGCCATAAATACAGGCAAATTCCCTTCACTGGCATTGCCAGCAGGAGATCTAAATGCCAACTAAAGCAGAAGACTTACTTTTTTTTTTCCAGAACCGGAGATTGAACTCAGACCCTTGTGCTTGCCAGGGAAGCACTTATTCCACTGAGCCATCTCTCTGGCCCCAGCAATCTCACTTCTTTTACAGTAGTTGTAAACTGGAGCAGCTGAAGGCTAAAGTCAGGTAATAAGCAAATAGAGGTTTGAAGCGATATGAATTTGAACAGAAAGAGATGCAAAAGTGTAAGAAGCATTATTGCTTCTGTGGTTTTGGTAGCCAGATAGAGATGAAAGGAGGATTTTTTTCTTTCTGTCTTTTTGAGACAGGGTTTCACTCTGTAATTCTTGAACTCACTTTGTAGCCCAGGCTGACTTGAACTTACTGCAGTCCTCCTGCCTCAGCCTCCTGCGTGCTGTAATTATGGGTGTGCACCACCACATGCAGCACAAAAGAAAAAAGTTTTAGAAACACCAGCCTCAGAAACAGAGGGTACAATTATGTTTCATCAAAGCATAATTGACAAAATCTTTATCTTGGTAGTCTTCTGTCCCATGTTACAGGGCAGTGACACTTTGTATGTGTTCAGTACTTGTGCTTTATTTTGCATCTTGAACGTTCCTTGGATCCCAGCCCTGAAGCACGTTGAAAGTTGAAAAGTCTTAAGGGGGCCTTGTGAGAGGGGCTGAGGTCATGGGGTGCATCTCTGTAGGAATAGTGGGACCTCTGTCCTTCCCTTCCTATTTTGCTTCCCAGCCACCAGAACAGTGCTTTTGCCTCCACCCCCACCCCATGGCTGCCTCCAGAGACCTAGAGTAATGTGGCATGGACCAGAACCTTAGAAGTTGTGGAAACCTTTCCTCTTCTTAAGTTGAACACCTCAGCAATTAGTTCTAGGAACAGAAGGGTGACTAACACAGCACAGCCTCAAGCTTACTGAGTCATTGATGCAATTTTATTAGTATTTATTTTTCAAATAGAAGCTTTCTTTCTTCAAAAGGAACCACTAGAGTCTGAATGACCAGAAATACAATACTGGTAAAATGTTGTCATTTCCAACAATTCTATCTAGATTAATCTAAATTGTTTAATTTGCTTATGAATAGGAAAAATCATTAAATAATTAACGATTCTGATAGCCTTTTCAACTTTGTATTTTTCAGGTTTCCTTACTGTTTCTCTCCACAGTCCCTTTTTGTTCCCACAACCTGGTGTGTTTTATGTAGTAATCCAGAGAAGACACGCAGTGGAAGCGGAGATAAATTTTACTTCATTTTTGAAGAGAAGAGTGAGATTAACTTTTTATAAATATCTATAAATATAGAGTGATAGGCAAAAATTTTTCCAAATAAATAAATAAATACTGCCACGCGCCAAGGGACCCAAGAAATCGCAGGAGCTGCTTTAGCTCTACTTATAGAGCTGCTGAACATGGTGTTGATTTTCTGAGATTTCAAACAGTTTTTAACAAAGTCTTTTCGAGATTTTTCCTGTAGTTATCAATTGGGGTGGGGAGGGCCCCAGTAGCTACTGTACAGAACAATATCAACAACAGGAAATAAAAATCACTGAAGAAAACATTTGTCAGACATGGCTATACGCTGCTATGCATAGTTTTAGTGTTTCTGATAGGAGTTGGTCCTTAAGTCAGGGATTGAACTCAGGAACTTCAGTTTACCAGGCATGTACTTAGTCCACTGAGCCATCTTCCCAGGCCTCCTAAGTCAGTTTAAAACCATCAGGCAAGAGCAGTTATCCAAAGTTTTTCTGATAAGTGAAGATGGGCCACAGGATGCCAGGGAAATGAGAAGGGTAGAGAAGATGTGTGAATTAGGCTAGGGATGGAGCTCGGCAGCAGAACGCTTGTCTAGCACACGCAAGGCCAGTCCATCCCCAGTACCACAAAAAAGCGTGGAGGGGGGGGTTGTCTGGATTGGCTTTTCTTACTTTGGGGGTCACTTCAGGAGGTCATTTACCTAGAGGTAGGAGAATGGTGTTACTTGTAGGAAGAAGCTGAACGTGCAGCGAGGCTAGGATGAGGGTGGGCGCCCCCCCCCCAGACGAGGCTGCGTTCCCTGCACTGGGGCTCTGGGACTGAGCATAGTCTTCACTCAACGCCCAGAAATGTCCCAGTCCAAGCAGATCCGGACAAGTGCCCTACCAACCGCTACCGCTTGGCTCCTAGCACCTGGGATCTCTGGCTACACTTTCTGTCCCGCCCCGAGTCCTTTCAAAGGACGCCGTTTTCCAGTCCACAAAAGCCCTGCCCGGAGCAGGCGGGGTGTCTCAGGCCCCTTTCTGGCCCCTGCTGGACATCGCGCAGAACGCCTGACTCGTGGGTGAGCAGAAGCGCTTTCTGCTTACACTTAGCAGAGTACATTTTCAAGAATCTGTTCCTGGGGTCAAATTCTTTAAAGCCAAAGATGAATGGTGGGGGAGGGGAGGGCGGGGGGCAAATCAGCCTGCACTTGGAAAGGTGCGGGGTCACTGTGGCTCTCTGGGTCTCTCGGACAGGGAAGAGAGAGGCAAAGGGTGCCACCCGCAGAGACGCAAAGCCTCTGGCTCTCAGCCGCCTGCTTGCCAAGTTTTGGCCACCAGTCTTTGCTTTTTGATAGTTCTTTCCCAGAGACGCCCAAGACAAAAGACCTGGAGGGGTGTTCCCATCCGAGTGCCCCGGCCAGCTTTAGTGTCCACAGCCGGGGACCCAGCAGGGTGCAGAGCGCCCAGCACCGCGGCTGCTGAGCGTGAAATTGCTGCCCGGACCCCTGGGAGCTAACGTGAGCAATCCCAAGTCCTCTTCGGTCCCTGGCTTGCCTGTGGGGCTCGAATTCGCTCGCGGGTGGCGCACCCTACTTGGCCCCGGGCTCCCGGCGACACCTCGCGGCGCGCGCCCCGCCGTGCGCGTGCACCCTGGCGCCCCGCAGCACGCCCAGGGGGTCGCTGGCCGGGCCCGCGTCCTCCGCGCTGGGCAGCTCCTGGGAGCAGGACGCGGGCGCGGACGCGGGCGCGGCGCGGGGCCGGGGCTTGAGCACGCTCAGCGGGTCGCGGCCCGGGTCCTCCTCCGCGCTGCGCGTGTGTCTCCGCGGCCCTGGCGTGACAAAGCGGACCAGGGGCAGCTCGTTTCTGCGCGACAGGAACTGGGAGTAAGGCGGCGGGTTGGTGCCCGGCAGGAAGACCTTCTTGGTCCTGCCCAAGCTGACCAGGAAGTGGTGCTCCGGGGAGTGGTAGATGTCGTAGCCGTTCTCCAGCGTGCGGTGTTGGAACCGGCAGTCCTGCGGGCTGAAGTGGTGCTGGGAAGAGGGCAGGGTGGCAGGGGTGAGCATGGAACCTGTGACCTCAGCCCTAGCCCCTTAACAAGTGCCCAGCTTGATTCCCACAGCATCCCAGTAGTGGCTGTTCCTTCTAGGTAAAGTCGGGAATGTGCTTGGCTTTCGGAAGAGAAGATTGTCATCTTTCTCTTTTCTCTCAAGGGGTGTCAGGAAGTGACACCCCCTGGGGCCTCAGGCTCTTGGCTGGAGACCCGGGGTGGCACCTGGCTCGCAGGGTGAGGACCAGTCAGCGGGGGACACGCCTGAGGCCGGCAACACTGCCTCCTCCTCTGGCTCTGTTCTGGCTGAAAGCTGGCTTTTGTCACTTTGACCAAAGAAAGGATGGAGCTCATGGGGTCAGCTACCGGAATGGAGAGGGCGCCTAGGTAGGCATTTGGGACACAGCCCTTTAGCAGGTGAGCTGGGTTTGAGCCCTCACTCTTCTGGTCTTGCATGCCTCATGAACCTACTGGGTCTTTTACATAATCTTTCCATTTAATCCTCAAACGCCATCAAATATTTTACAGAAGAGGGCAGTTTATCTAGATGTGATTTGTCTTTGGCAAGATACTATTGCTCTGCTGGGACATGGCAGTAATTGAAGTACAAAGTTTATTTTTTCCAGAAATTTCTTTTTTAAAAAATTATTTTTATGTATTTGGTATTGGGTCACTATGTAGGTAGGACTCAGAGAGGCTCTTCTTTTCAGCATTCCTCTGGGGATTACAGGCAGGTGCCACTACACTAGGTCTTGGTGGCCGGTTCGGCACAGCATATGGTACTGAGAATCGAACCGGGGTCCTTGTGCATGCTTAGGCAGGCATTTAGGCCACTGAGCTATCTCCACGGTCCTCTCCAGAAATTTCTAATGGGTATGTTTGGTTGCAAGAGATCCTGGGACAACCAGTCCTTTTATTTGCCTGTCTGAGTTCTCTGGATTTTCAGCAGACTTCAGCTTGGGAAATACTTCGCTTACTGATCTGAAGGCCTGGCATTCCTATCTGGGCACAGGCAGTCAGCTGAGGTCTGTGCTAGCCGGAGGGAGCGTTACAGTCCTGTGGTTCATTCCACTGCACTGAAATTTGAAGAAGTGAGATTTGCCCAGGGTCGCAGCTGTAAACAGACCAAAAGGATACCAAGGGCCACTCACCCTTTCTAATGTAGGTTACAACAATAATTTACATGATCCAAGGTCCTATGACTAGAGTCTACCTGAGTACTAGGTGAAAACTGGCTACCAGTGGCAGGGCAGACTGGATACCCAGATTCCCTGGGCTCAAATTGCAGCTGCCTCAAGGTGTGCACTTCATCTCTGGGTGAAGTGAAGCTATTGGTGACAATAGACCATCAGGGGACACTGCCCATGGGAACTTTAGCTAGAAAAGTCTACATCCTGTCAGAAATTAGATGATTGTTAGTAACATCCCATAGAAAAAAGAAACTCACAGATCCAAATATGTTGCCTCTGAAGTCCATGCAGAGGAATCTCCTGCTTATCACCCCTGCTATCACCACAAAGCCAGTATCCTCAGATCTGATTGTCAGGGCACCTGCAGAGAACATCACTAAGGTCAAAGGTATGACACACTTCTGGGCCCACAGCCAAGTTCTTCCAAGACCCACCTCACAAACCTCTTCATCTGACACTTGTTTTCTACTTGTCCCCTTATTTCCTATGACGTCTACCAACACACACACATGTGTGTACACATACACACACACACACACACACACACACATGCACACACACACTCCTGGCCTTTGAATGCCTGGAATTTTTTTTTTTTACCTGTGCTTTAAATATTTTGCTTCATCTGGACTTTATTTCTTGCTTTGCCTGGCTAATACCTCCTTTTCTTTTCTGTAGTGAGGATCAAATCTAGGGCCCCACATGCTAGGCAAGTATACTAACACTGTGCTACATTGAAAGGATTTTTAAAAAATCAAGGATTTTTTTTTCTTCAGCCCCTTACTTTTATTTTGAGGTAAGTTCCTCAGGCTGGCCTGAATTTATGGTCCTCGTGCTTCAGCTTCCTGAGTAGCTGGGATTACGTGTGTGTGTGTGTGTGGCACTATGCCTGGCTTCTGGCTAATACCTCTTAATGTTTGAAGTGGTGCTCATGTACTTCAAAGCCTCATGCTTCATGGTTTTAAACTCTATGTTGAGGCATCTTTTATAGCTTTAGCTTAAAGAGAGTATGATTTCCTATGAGAGCTGCATTGCAGTAGAGTTGCGCTCCCTCTCTCCTCAGATACAGATGGTGCTCCGTGAAGACCGTCCTCACCTACCCAAGCACAATTGGTTGCTTTTTCTTTGCAGCCCCTCATCAAAGTGCTGGCACCATTACTGCAGCTTGTACTCACTCCCTTGCTCCAGGGTGACATGTCTGTGGCTTCCCTGGCAGCAGCGGTATGCTTCTTTCTATGTTGATGGATGGCGCTTTCTCCTTGGATCCAAGTCTTTGTCCGCTACTCACTTGCAGTTGCCCCTTCCAGATTCAGTGCCTCATAGTCTTTCAGTATCCACATTAAATACCTCATCTCTACCCTGGGCCCGGAGCCCATGTGTACTACTTGCATTATAAATAACTTCTAATAGTGTAAGTGTACTTTCTTTTTGTGGAAAGGGTAAAATCAAACCACATGGTGGTGGAATAGAAATGATAATTAGTGAGACTTCTCCTAAAACTGGACTTTTTTCCCCAAAACCCTTTCTTAAGGTCTCTGAGGCCACTCCACCTGCCTACTGTTATGGTTTATATATCAGTGTCTCCCCAAAGCCTCATGAGCTTATAGGTAGGGCTTTGGAGAGGACTGAACGGGCATTGGGTATGTGATATTCATCTCTGGACTGGCCCACTGCTGGGTTTACAGATGGGTGTGGCTGGGACGTGAAGTCTGTTGGGGAGGTGGCCATTGCAGGAGGATGTACAACCCTCCTAACCCCGTGATTCCACTCTGCTTCCTCCCGGCCCTGCCAGAAGCTATTTCCCCTCCTCTGTGCTGCCTTGGAGCCAGCTAACTATGGACTGAGACATCTACAAACTGTGAGCCTAAATAAATCTTTCTTCCCTTAACTTTTTGTTTGTTTTGTTTTTTAATATATTTGGTACAGGGTCTCACTATGCAGATCAGAGTTTTAGTGATCCTCCTACTTTCAGATTCCTCCGCACTGAGATTACAGGCATGTACCACCATGCCTGGTCTCTGTGGCCCAGGGATAGGGCCCAGAGAATCAAACCCAGTTTCTATGCTTGCCTAAGCAGGTGCTTAGTTTTGCAGAGCTATCTTGCTGACTCGGTGTCAGGTATTATATCCCACTGGTGAAAAAGTAACTAAGACACCTACAATAGTATTTCCATATTTCGTCTCATTTGGTATCACAGCCCCCAGAGAAGTTTCTGGGCAGGATTCCAAGCCCACTTTTGCAGACCTAACTGGAGAGGCTGTAAATGCCCGAAGTCTGCACGTGGAAGGCAGTGGAGCCCACAGGTGCACTAAAGCCCAAGGCTCTTCTCCTGTCCCACGTAAGCTTACTACAGAGGTCCCTAGAGGAGGAAGTGGGCAAGAGGGCACATCAGTGCCACACAGTCCAAAGCCAGAGTGATGTGGGACCAAGGGAGGGCACAGAAAGAAGAGAGGACACGGAAGGGGCCTACCACAGCAGTTAGCTTGCCGCAAAGTTTGGTTTGAGGGAATCTTCTGAAAAGTAAGGTGAGCAAGGGAGGCATACCGATTATTTAAATTTTTCCAAGATCCTGACTGCCTATACATCTCAAATAGATGGCTAATTTTGTGGTAAACCCTGGGAGATACATAAGCAAGGAATAAAAAGTAGTTTGGGTTCTGATGATTTCTTTCTTACAACTGAGAAAATATTATACTTAGCAACTGTTTTTGGGTTGTTGTGCTCTTTGTAATTTTAAATTCTCAAAACAACTGTTATTTTTAGTTATAGTACTAATATTATTTTACTAGTAGTAGAAACATTCCAATTTGAATGATAAACAGAACTCAAACTCCAGTCACAGACATCCTTGTCTTAAAGCACTAAGGTTCTGCCCTGCAAGAATAATTACTTGCATGAAAAGACACAATCAAGGGCTGAAAAGGCCGCTGAGCAGGGGGCACTGCACTCGGTGGCCCTGCAGGGTTGGGGGACAGGACAAGGGTGCTGGCCCTCCTTCTGCTACTTACACCTCATTGCCTCAGGCATCTCATTGCTGTAGCCTCATTTTCCTCAACTGCACTATGAGCACAAGCATCATACTATCCCTGTGAATCAGGTAGCACAAGGCTTGCACAAGTGGCTGGAGGAGAGTGGCAGTTGTCCTTGGGCCAGCTTGAGTTTTGGGGCAGTGTGGGCAGGAACTGTGGCTCTTGGTCTCCAGGGTCTGTCTCCGTTGGAAATGGACAGCAGAGGACAAGTGAGCCACTGTGGTGAGGCAGTGGGCAGGGTATAGGGTCTCAGTCAAACCAGTAAGAACCACGGGTAAGGGATTAGTAAGTAGGTTTCCTTGCAGTCTTAGCAAGCACAGGTGCCAGGGGAGAATTTGCAGAGGAAAGGAGAGCACCCTGAGGCTGCTGGACCCACCCACTCCCACCCTAGAACTGGGCAGACTTAACAGGTGGGATTTCCTTAGATCTGGAGCTGCTCTTGCACAGGACCTGGAGGAGCATGATATTTAGGTTCAAGATATCCTCTGGGTCGTGTATACTGGTTGGGCAACCTTGAACCAGTTATTTACACTTTATGAACATTGGTATTTTCATATGTAAAGCAAAATCAGCAGAAACATTTACCTGAGAGTGTACCGAGATCATTTCATCCAGTAGAAAGGAATTTTTACATGCTAGTGTTTACAGTATTACCATCACCACTTCCCTTTAACTTCTGCTATAAGAGAAAATTATCTGCTTCATTCTTGTTTCATTGCCAGTAGGTAAACGATAAGATGGTAGAAATAAAGGGCTTGGGGGTCCTGGAAAGAAACCTCCTTATGAAGAAGCATTCTAGAGCCAGAGATATTCAGCATAAAAGGTTCTGGGGCAGAGGGAAACGGGATGTAGAAAGTGATATTAACTGAACATGGGCTGGGGGCGGAGCTCAGCCACTCGCCTGGGCTCATGAAGCCCTGATTCCAATTCTCAACACCAAAAAATAAAATAAAGACACCTTAACCAGGAGTAGTAAACATCTTTTCTCCTCACGTTTCCCCAAAGCCCAAAGTGAGGAAACTGGGGAGTGGGACGGTGCTTTCGTTCACCTAGGACAAGTGCACGGGCTCTGGAGAGTCCCCTCCCAGGAGCCTCCTGAGTGCCAGCAGAGCTGGGAGAATCTCATGAACAGTTTTCAGGGTATCTACTGTCAAGACCAATTAATGGAAAGAAGTTGGTTCTTATATCGTAATCAAGAATTTAGTAAAAAACAAAATAACCAGATGATTGAGATTTCACTGGAAATGTATGATAAACTAGGAGAAAAAGCCCCACAAACTCATTACTCATTCTTTCTGTTCATCTGTGAGGCTGCTACAAATCCAAATCCTTCACCAGACTTCATTAGGTGTGCACTCCACCTGAATCCATAGTTTATTCTCTCTCTCTTTCTCTCTCTCTCTCTCTCTTTCTCTCTCTCTCTCTCTCCCTTCCCTTTCTCTCTCTCTCCTTTCTTTTTTGTAATTTTTTTGCAAAACCAGGGATTGAACTTAGGCCCTTGCACTTGCCAGGGAGGCGCTTATTCCACTGAGCCATCTCCCTGGCCTTTTTGTAACTGTTGACACTTAATATCTTCCCCCCCTCCATGGAATACACATTTTCGCTGATTGAATAGTACCAAGGGTTTAATATAAAGTAGGAAAAGCCTCTTCCACTGCTCTGACCCTGAGTCTCCCAGCTTAGTGATAATCCTTGAAGCACAGTGCTCAGCTGGTACACACATCAGACAAAGCAACCCGACACACACACTCCAAGAGGAAGTGAGCGCAATTCCTCTCACATCCCCTTACTCGCATTTACTCATTCCAGCTAGTATGCTGTCTCCTGAGGCCCGAGGCCTGAAAGGCTTTCTAGCGAGCAAAAGGGTCTGCACTGTGGGCTGGCCACTTGGGGGGCCTGACTCAGCCTCAGCCTCCACACTGCCCGCCTGAACTCTTGCTTCCTGTTTGGGAGCAAATGACTTTTCTTTCAGCAGAGAGAGTCTGTTTTTCCAAGTTTTAGAGGTACCTCATTCCCTAGTTATAAGCAGCCCTTTCAATCGATGGCAATCAAAATAATTGACCTGAACCCAGTGCCTCACATTTCAAATCACAGAGACTTTTGCAGTGAAAGTCAGGGTGGCTCTCTGAAGTGGAGGAAAATTATATTACCTAAAAATCTGACAACAAGCTGCGGAATAAGAAGGAGGGACAGACTGTATGTCATCAAAATCCAGTCAGACACACACAGCAGCACTGCAGATACATGAAGGGCGCCAGGCTCAGGTCAGATTTTCTCTGTTAACGCCCTCCTGCCCTTCAGGTCGCCTTGAATCCTGAGTGCTTTGTCCCCTTGAGCTGCGGAACATGTTTGGGGCTTGGTGATAGCTTTCCTCCCTCCTCTCAGCTCCTGTGAATACACACCAGGTGCCTGGAAAGCTTTAAGCTGAGCTCTGCTGTATAAATACGTGGCTGTCAGTAGAGTGAATGCTGTGTGCACAGCAAGGCTGGAGCAACAGTAAGCAATGATCATAAATTAATGGGAAACCATAATTCCGACAGGAAGTTTCTCAGCAACTTAAAGATTGTGACTGCTCTTTCCTTCAACCTGAGCAATACTGGATCAGTTCGTAATTTTCTGTGTCCTAGTATAATTTTTGTATGTCCTCCTAATGTAGAAAACTCTTGTCTTTTCAATACTCTGCTCTGCTCTCACCTCATCATTCTTAATTTAGGTGCCCAGGAAGGGCCCTGACGTGAATAGCAGCTAGTCGATGGAGTGTTGGGTGGTACAGTCCAACTATCCACAAAACTAGTGTTTACAAGCATCCCGTTTGCCCCACACTGCCAGTGTGTTTCCACTCGGTCACCTTCCTGCCGGCTAGACAACCTTTCAGCTCCACAGAGTGGAACTGCAACCTATAGTGCAACCAGCCTGCTGGATGGCTCAATGGATGGACAGATTTGGTGCTGGTCACATTTACAACAGACCTAGCAGGTCTGTCTTTAATACATGTTTTGGCTATACTTTTTATAAGGTCAGAATACTAGAAGCTCGAGAATTGGAAAGATCCCCTGAGTCCTATTCCAGGCTTTGGAATGACAGAGAAATCTTCGGTTTCTCTAGTTAACCCCATTTAAGGTTCATGAGCAGTTCAGCGCCTGTGAACCTATCTTGTTTCTTTCCCATTTAGATTCCTTCTTTCTGTAGGCTTTTCTTCAAATCTTTGCACAGAGCTAAGGGAAAGTGACTCCTATCTTGAGAAAACATTTTTTATAAACTCCTTGATGTGAAGAGGAACCAGTAAATAGTAGAGAAGTGGCAAACTTTTCCCCTAAAGTTTATAATGTGTGCACGCACACACACACACACACACACACACACACACACACACACACACCATTTTTCCTGGAAAAGAAGCTAGAAGGCTTCCCTCACCTCCCTGCAGGTAGACACAGGGTGCACCCTCTGCCTGGCCAGAATCCCCTACTCACTGTAGATGGTTGGGTAGGGTGCTCCATCCACGTGGCCGTCCTGGTGGATCTGCAGGTGATAGCTGTTTCTGGCTGTGGCCGTGTACAGGTGGGTCAGACCACCCCAGCTGGTGCTGAGCAATGGGGAGGCATCAGGATAGGCTCTGACTAGGCACAGGGCACAGGCCAGGAGTCCAAGGCTGACCCCCAGCATGACAACACGCTCGCTCAGAGTGACTGGGGTTGAATCTGAAACCTAACCCTACTTCCTGGTCTCTTCCTCCTCTTCTTTGCAAGTAGCTGCAGTGAAGCTCCTAGGCTGAGCTCCCTTCTTTTCCCGCTCCGACTTTTAAAGGGTAACAGTGTGACATCAAACAGGAAAAACTCCACTATCCACATCCTCTATGTTGTAATCAGCTATTCGAAGAAAGTGCAGACTTCTGAGGCCTGCGGAAGGCACATGGGTTGGGACACACACACACACACACAGACGCACACGCACATGAACACACACATCCCACTCAATTTCAAGCCAATACTCCCAAAAGTGAACCGTGTGGGTATAAGTTATCTGTGACCCTAAGTTGTCTGTTGACCTGTCCCACTTCCACCAGGAAATACGAAGGCAGCCAGCAGTCCTAAAAAATCCAGCTTCAATCACATAGTGGCCGCCTCCTCCTTGGCAATCTGATTCCTGCCCAGTCTGCCCATTGTGGTTTCTGAGTTCCTTTAAATCCTAGTCTCAAGTCTGCTCAGCGTTGCCTCTGTTTGTGCACAGGTAGATGACATCAGTAGACAAATGGTATGTGGAGACCCCATGGTAGGGTAGATGCCCTGTGGGAAGACTTAGCAGTGGGGGGGGGGGAAGAAAAGAAAACAATGCCTTAAAGGGATTGAACATGGTACAGGTTCAATGTATCGGTTTCCCAGATTTGGATGGTCAAGCACGCACAAGTGGATCGTGATGGTTGTTCCAATAGGAAAGAGACCCATTAAAGCCACCGAGGATTGGAACACTGTTGGCTGAGCAGGGCGATTGGCAGGTAGGAGGCTTTCCCGGGCAGGGTGATCACCAGGCAGTCCTGTGGTCAGTGTCGGCTGGCTCTCAAATGCACACTGTCTTGCACAGGTTGTTTCTAAGAACACTTTCCGGGCAGCCAGATTTGATAGCTCCTACAGTGCAATGGGAAGCAGGTCATGGGGAGATGCAGAGCCACAGGCCAAGGAGGCTTCAGTCTTCTCAGTTCCCGCTTTACTGAGTGAACACGGTAGACAGGTGGCAGGCTGGACATCAGGTTGGGTAAGAGCAAGGCGTGGAGATCACTTACAACTCTGGTGGAGCACTTGCCTAGCATGCTTCAGGCCCTAAATTCAATCCCCAGCAACACACACACACACACACACACACACACACGCAAGGGGGTGGTGGGGGAGATGTGAATTTCTGCCTTAAAGAGCTCAAGTCCAATGGAGAAGATGGATACAAATAAGTAGGTGTCACATAAACCATGTACCATCAAACAGATTCAGGCAGAGACATCGTTCCTAACGGTGCATGTGTGTAGCTTACAGCTTTTATAGTTTTACAGCATTTTTGCATCTCTCAGCTCCTTTGCATATCACTGCAAACATGTTAAATAGCTGTGCTGGACATGACTGACATTTGAATGTTATACATGGAGAAATGCAGATATTGGAGTCTGTGTGTGTGTCTGAAGCCACAAAGCAAGTGATGTGGTCTTCTGGATGCCCAGCTCCTTCCCTACTGCTAAGCTTAGCGGCAGCTCACACTCACTGACAGCTTACCATCCCACTCACCATTCTGCACAGTTTCTTGCAGTACTTCATTTAGTCTTTAGAAGAATCTTTCCAGAGACCTTAGCATTCCCTTTCAGCACACTATCTGATGGGCTTATTCAAATACAGGTGCTGACACATGGAAGAGGATGGATTTGAACTGAAGGCTAATCTCTCTCACGCCCTTCCCAGGATGTGCAAGGACAGCAGCATGCTGGCCCTGGAGCCACAGGAGCTGACGCTATGCACACAAGCACTTGGGGCAAAGGCAGAAGCAGGAGTAGGCAGGCCATTCTCCCTGGCAAATCTGGGCCTCTGCCCTAGATTATTTTTTTTTTTTTTTTTTTTTTTTTTTTTTGTCTTTTTGAGACAGGGTCTCACTATGCAGTTCAGGCTGGCCTTAAGCTCACTTTGTAGCTCAGGCTGGTTTCAAACTCACAACATTCCTCTTGTGTCAGCCTCCTGAGTGCTGGGATTACAGGCATGTGCCACCATGCCTGGCCCCTAGATGATTTTTGAAGATATGTGAGCTTGTCTCCTTAAGGTTGGACAGATGATGCTTACATACTTACATGTAAAAATCTTCTTTGGTAATGGCTGTAGAACGGTTCATAAATGTCCCCCATCTTGGCTAGTTGAAGAACTAGTTAGCTTTCTTTCAGAAATGAAGAGCAGATCATTTAGAAACATTTGCTGATTGATAACCCTCTTTCTCCTCAGCTAGGAATGACAGAGATGAAAAATAGCTTGAAGCAACCATCAGCTACTGAAAACCTTCTCTTGGTGAAAGATCGGCGGAGACAGTTAGTTTAATAATAAATAATAGGGGGAAAAAAGCTTAGCCACTGGGCTTTCAATATCATTGAGCTGAGAAAAATGTCATTCACTACCAATACTGTGTAAGAGCTAAATTACTTGAAAGGGCAAGAGGTGGCAGCAGTTTCACAAAAGAGAAGCCATGGTGTGCAGTTACTGTGGTTAAGGTGCTTGGAGGGAGGGGATGAACTGGCAGGGTGGAGTAGGAGGGGGAAGGAAGACCTAGAAAACCCCTGCTGACCATGATGTGGAAGGGGCGAGAATCTCCTAGGGAGTGTGGGCTGCCACTCGCTCCTTTTCTGGAGAGCATAGAGGGGCTGTCCTTGCCCCTTCAGCTAGGATTGTTAGGAGAGCAAATTCATGTGTTGGCCCACTCAGCTTCCAGAGATTTCCTTCCAAAGGGAAGTCCTGGATACTTAGCAGCTGGACGTGAAGGCAGAAGTGAGTCCAAGGAAGTAGATTTATTTCTGAGGGCACATAGGAGGAGGAAGAAGAAGAAATATAAATCAAGAATGTAGGAATAATTCTTTGTTTGCAATATTGAAAAGTGGAGAGTGAAGAGAGGGGTTCACCCACTGACACACAGGGATGGCAGAGATGCAGCCCCTGGCTGAATGCCCTAGATGATACCAGGTCTTTCTGTCCCCTGGAATTACCCAAGGGGCCTTAAACCAGGCTGACCTTAGCACCATCAAATCGGGAAGCCCAGCTACTTGGGAGACCCTGATGCTCAGGTACTGATCCATAACCAGGCCTTTGGCCTCTACATGCACTGGAATTAAAACAGAGATGAAGGTCTCCTTCACTGGCTGGATATCCACCCAGATTTGCAGCCTAGCTCCAGATTAGGATGGGACTTCTTAGGGAGCACTAGTAGTGAATGCCAGAGCAGTTTATTGTAGCCCATAGGTAGCCTTTTCTTCATGTCTGGTGGTGACCTTTACAGCTGTAGAGAGTGGATGACTGCAGGGAGGGAGGAAGGGGGTGTGGGGTCCTGGCCACTGTACCTAGAGGCACTCCTCTGTCATAGTTCAGGGCAGAGGACCTGGCACTGGTGAGAACTTATGAGCCTTCAGTGACACAGAGATGCTCAGGAAGGAGGCCAGTGCTTTGTGCTTTCTGAATGTCACTGTTGAAACACAATGTGGCAGAGAGGCTGGTCCTATGGGGTGTCCATCTCCAGGCTTCCCTAGAAGCTCCTCTTTGGGCTTCAGAAGAACTTGCTGTGGGAGCCTGAGGTCACCTCTGCACTTACACAACCAAACTCTAAATAGGGTTTAGAGACGCAGGGCTCTCCCATCCCACAAGCTCCTCACTTTCCTTCATCTCCTGACATCTTTTTCTCAGAATCAACTCTGAGAAGGTTTTAAGGAAGTTTAATTCCCCTAGGCTCCCCTTTCATCTCCTGGGTTCTCTTAAGATTTACTGCTGATTTTCAAAGAATCAAATGGAAAAAACATGGTGCCAATTTGGAGGAACCAAGGTGAAAAAATATTGGGAGGTGGGAGAGCAGGTGGTCTCAGGGAGTTCCCAGTCTTCTCTGTATAAGACTCTGTCCAAGGTCCTGTCCACCCATGGTGGGACTTGATTGTCCCTGGTTCCTTCTGGCTCATTTCTCCCTACTCTGTCTCCTGCATTTGGTATGGCTTTCACGTGACCTCTCTGCCTAGGGGGTAACCTTGGCTGGTCCCCATGTTCAAGGAGATGGATATCAAAGTGTTTTCTTGGTCTTTTCAATGTTCTCTGCTGGAAGTGCCACAACATTCCTGAAATGCCACTCCAGGGTCTCAGCGCCTCTAGCTGAAACACTTCATGAGGTGAGATGTAGCTCAGCAGGGAATGCTTGCTGTGCTTTCAGTGCTCTGGGTTCTGTTCCCAGCTCCATAAGAAGTAATCAAAGAAAGAAAGAAACAAACAAACAAACAAAAAAAAACCAGGCAAACAAAAGAGGAAGAACTTCTTTATATCTAAGTAGAGTCTCTCTTGCTTGAATGTGTCTACTTAACATATTTATTGAAAGCCTGTTACATGGCTAATACATTCTGGAATATCCTTAGAGAAACCCAAGAATGGAAAAGTACAGTCCTAACCTGAAGGGAGTTTACTGGGAACAATGCATTTTGTATGTGTCCACCCTTTCACACCCCACATATTCACATGTGTTCTCATCCTTGGGCACTTGAACAACTGCAGACTCCGCTGGTGCTGTGTCGGCAGTCAGTGCTGAGAGCGTCAAGCTGGTGCATGGGCGGGGCAGGGGGCTGGGGGGGGAGCGACGTGGGGACTCTGCACATCTGCCCCATATTTGTGTAAACCTGTAACTGTTTTAAAAATGAGGGCAAAACTGAGCGGTGGTGTTTGTCCCACAGATGCCAGGTTTAATCACAGCCTAGTGGCACAGGGCTGCAGCTTAGTATTCTTGGAGGCTGAGGAAGGAGGATCACAGATTTAAGCCTCACCGGGGTACTTATTTTAGCGAGATAGTGTCACAGTAGAAAATAAAAAAGGCTGGAAAGACCAGCAGAAATCGACAACACACTTATCCAAATCAGTTAATGCTTAAAAATTATTTTTGGTAGATTTTCTTTCCTCTTTTGAATTTCTCATAACTTCTTTGTTATTTTTTTCTTTAAACAAGTCTTAGATTTATGTCTAGTAATGTGAACAGCTAGCTTAAGCATCATGCACTACAGCAACCGTTGTTGAATTCCTGCTGCTTTGTTCAGTGAACTCTTGTATCTTTCCTTTTTTTTTTTTTTTTTTTGTCCGTAGTACAGGGTCTACAGGGTCTCACTACGTGATTACAGGCACGTGCCACCCAGTCTCAAACTCTGTCTCAGCGCATTCCGGGGTCAGGGCCAGCACAGCATACTGGGGATTGAATCCCTGCAGCTGCACTCTGGCTAAGCAGGTGCTTTAGTCCGCTGAGCTATCTGGCCAGCCTGTATCATTTCTAATGCTGTTGTTTTCTTTGTATCTTTCTTTGTATTCTTTGAAAATTAAAAAAAAAAGAGAGAGAGAAAGAGAGAAAAAAGGCTGGATACTCATTTGTATAGTGGTGAAAAAAAAAGACTGGAGATGCAGCTCAGTGTAAGACCTTGGGTTCATCTTCAATACTTCAATCAATTAACGGATCAGTCAATCAGATGCAAGTAATTTTCTCACTTGCCGCATCACAGCACCAGCTTCAAAACTGGAGGGCATCTCTTTTCAAATGTGTCCATACAACTTTGGGCACTCCCTCCTCTTTGCACAGGCTTTCTCAGCATCGTTGGAACAGTGAGATGTGTGGGTGGAAACACCTTTGAGCCTCTCCTAGCTGCTCGCCTGCAGGCAGGATGCTGTCTTGCTGTCTTCCAGGCCCTCCAGACTTTTGCTGTATTGCCTGTTATAACTCTGGGGACTACAATGTCCCCAAAAGCTTATGTGCAGAAGACTTCGTCCCTAAGTGCACCAGGGTGCAGAGGTGAGGCCTGGAGTGGTGATTGGACCATGATGGCACTGACCTCACTGACGTGTGCATGTGTTGGTGGGTATATAACTGAAGGGGTTACAGGGACGGCTCAGGAGATGGGCCTCACTGGAGGAAGCGCAGCACCGAGGCTGTGCCTTTGAGGACATGTGTCGTGGCTGCCCCGTCACTCTCTGTGCTTCCCAGCTGTCCAGGGGCGACTGGCTTGCTCCCCACCATGTTCTTCCTGCAGGCCCAGATACCACAGTAGCAGCTAAGTGTGGGCTGAGAGGGCTAAAATAGTGAGCCAAAGCAAATCTTTCCTCCAAGTTGTTCCTTTCAGATGTTAGTTTGTGTCTAGTTGTCCCACCAAAGTCTCATGCAGTCATGGATCGGACTTCTAGAGTTTGTGATTAACTCACGATCTGCTGGGATTATGAGTCTGAGTTCTGCTGGGACTATGGCTATGAGTGCTACACCTAGCCTGAAGCAGATAAGGAAGGGAGAGACCTGCTCTCTGTATCCACTGTTGCGGCTCCTCCTCCCTTTTGCTCTCTGATCTTTGCTGCTGCCATGAAAGGTTGCTCTCTGCCATGTGCCTCTCTGCCTTGGAGCCAGCTGAGTATGGACTGGACTCTCCAGCAACTGTGAGCTAAATAGACCTTTCCTTCATTTTGGGTGTTGGGTATTTGTCCCAGCAATGAGAGAAGAGTAACCGAGACAGAATTCAGGTATCTGGTCACACGGCCAGAAAGACAACTTCGCCCTCATTGTTACATGTCGGAGTCACACACTTCATGGCTGGTGGCTGCACAGGTTTAAGTTTGCTCATGGGGAGCTTATTTCTCATCCTCCACTTTACTTAACTTACCCACACCAATTAGGAATAAACTCAAAAAAGGCAGATTTCCTTTAACCTGATATTTTATGTAATATTATTATATTACATATGTCTTATAATTTAATATTCTAGGTCACTATAATATCAATCTCAGCTAAACAGATGTCAAAACAAATCTAAATGTATAACAAGAACCTCCTCATACTTTCCACAATGGAATCACAAGTAATTTATAGAAAAATAAATGAAACTTATTTTGCTGGGACTAGAAAGGGGCTAAGGAATGTCTGATGCCAATCCTAACAAACCAGGTCACCAAAGAACCTAAGGGCAGAGGACAAGGCCTAAGCAGCTTGCCAATAGCTGCAGCCCTAACTCACTTTTTCTTCTCTACAGGGAATCACTCAGATGACTTCAAAGCTCAGGGAGCCGGGCGTGGTGGTGCAGGCCTGTAATCCCAGCACTTGGGAGGTTGAGGCAGGAGGATTGTTGTGAGTTCGAGACCAGCCTGAGCTACAAAGTGAGCTTAAGGCCAGCCTGAACTGCATAGTGAGACCCTGTCTCAAAAAAGACAAAAAAAAAAAAGCTCAGGGACATCTGAGGACAGCTGAGGACCTGACCCCACTTGTCTAGCACAGGCACGGTGGGATGCAGTTACGTAACCCTGATTTAGCTTAGGTAAACACACATGCACTGGTTATGGCACTAGGTAAGAATGTAAATATGAGCTAACAGCCTGTATACGAATTGTACAATACACATTCAGGGAGCTCTTGCTTTGCGCTCTGCTCTGTCCCATGCTGCCTGCTGTTACTGATGGGTTGCGAATGTGCGTTCTTTAACCTTGGGACCTCAGCAGCAAGAACCTCGTGTGGGTCCCCTGCAGCAGCCTAGTGCTCCTCAAATGCTCATCCCTCTTCTTTCCACTATTTCCCTTCTTCTTCCTGGAATCGCCCCTGCGGCTTTTGCCTCTGCAGCTGGTGGGAGAGGTGACGTGTGTGCCCCGTCGGTGGGGAGGCCTAGCCTGCAAGAGTGATATCTCAGAAGCTCACTTGGGGTGAGAAGAACAGGATTGTGCTTGCCCTGCTCAAAACAAAGCCAAGGAATTAGGTCAGGCTTGGGAGGGAGATTGGGAGGCGCTGCTTTTCAATTTAAGAAAAAAAGTGTTCGATTCCATCCTGCCCACTTATTTTGAAGGGTCTCTTTCACTCTCCTTTTTTATTCTCTTTACCTCTCTACTCCCCAAGACAAGCATATTCTTATTTTGTGCTTGAGTGGACAAGGATTTTCAAACTATTTTTTTTGTGATAGCTGTCTCCATTTTCCCTTGGAAAGGTGCTTGCCCAAAAAGTTATTCCAGCAAGGCAGAATGACCTCCAGGCTCTCTTCTGCTGGCCAGAAGGCTGTATACAACCCTCTGAAGGAGCACAGGCAGCTCAAAAGATGCGATGTTACGGTGACATGTCTGAGGTGACCCGCTGAGCTGGGTTTGGGCCCCACACCATAAATCTCCTGCAGTGACAGTGCTACTCCTTACCTCCACAAACAGCTGTCCTGGCTGTGCGCCCCGCAGAGCGTCTACAAGCACATTCTCTAATCTTCCCACAAACCCCATAACATCGAGACCCCCAGCTTTCCTATAGGGAGTGATTTGTGCCTTGCCCTAGGCCACACTCCCAGAATGTGGCAGAAAAGAGAATCAAATCCAGGTCTTCTGGCTCTGAATTCGAGCTCTGCCAAGCCAGCTCTTCTGTGAATACCTCTGTGTTCAAGGTGTGTCTTCACTAATGGAGGCGCCATGTGCGAAGGACCACGCAGGTGGAGGAGACAATGGCAGCGGCAGGGGTGTTGGGTATGCGGGGACAAAGCTTTCCTCGGGAGCTTCGGGCATTTCTTCTGTAGGTGAAGGAAAAGGAGCCACAGGGAGAGCCCTGGGTTACCTGCTTAGAGGGTTCTCTCCTCTTTCTTTATGGTATCTTTGTCCAAAACCAGACAGTTGTCTTTCAAAGCTGGAGTCTGCCCAAAGAAGGAACAATAGAGACGTGTGTGTGTGTGTGTGTGTGTGTGTGTGTGTGTGTGTGTGTGTCCACACAGGCTGCCCAATTTGATTGGTTCTCAGAACCAACCACGGCCACAGCCCACCCTCTCAGGATGCCTGGGACTGGTCACGCAGCCCACGTCGGAGGGCAGACATCCTGGTTCCCACTCACCTCTTTGGAGCCTGTGACCCTGGCTGGCCTACTCTATTTGGGATGCTGCATGTCCGGACTGGTGTTATCTCAGGATCCTGGGACTCTTTGGCTCCCCTGCCCCGCCACCTCCCCTCCCTGTGGACACGTAGCCACTGCACACTTCTCGGAGGGCTATTTCTAGCAGAGGGGCCGGTAATTCAGCCCAGCCTGTCCTCTCAGGCGGTCTGTGTGCCGCAGCTGGGACTGGTGTCCTGACACGTTGTGGATTCAGCAGAATGCAGGATGTTGGGGCTTCCGGAGGCAGGCATCCCCTCAGCCTGCTGGAGGTCAGGGTTGCTGCGATGCGGGGGTAGGGATAGACAGGATGTTGCCGCCACGTGGTTGGGAGGAGCTGGGTGTGTGCTGAGCCTCTCTCTGCATCCAGCCTGTCCTTCTCCCTGGCAGGAATCATTCATCTTCAGCAGGGCTGAGAGCTAACAGCCCTGCGGCGGGATGCAGGCTCTGGGGTCAGCCTGTGTCAAACCAAGCTGTGCCTCTTACCAGGCCTGTCATCTCTGCCCTGTCTCTCAGAGACTCAGTTTCCTCATTAGGAGCTGTCCTTTATTCCATAAAAGATATAAGTGCACCTGCCTCACAATACAGTCGGTGGGATTTAATACCGTGGTGTGTAAAATACTTAGTTTCATGGCAAGGGGTCAAACAGAGGTGCTTGGTCTGTAGTAAAGTTTTAATATTATTGTTTTCTTGTTATTATTGTCTCCTTTCTAAACCTCAACTCAGGCAGCTCCCATGTGGTTTTCAGAATTGCTTGCAGTCGACTTGAAGGGGCTTGTTACTGCACTTACTTCTACTACCTGGTCCATTTCGGATGCTTAGAAAGCACTCATGAGATGAAAGAATAAGCTTTTCCCTTAGCTTGATGGCATGCACAGAGCTCGGCATTAAAGCAAGAGGGAAACTCGGGTGCAAATCCCAGCTGTGTTTTTCTGCTGGTGTTTACAGTGGCCGAGTAGACACCTCCGCTTCTTCTCCATGGCCTGTGGGGTCTCATCTGTCAAGGAGGCACAGCCCCTGCTCAGTCTTCTTCACAGATTTAAAGGCAAATGCAGGGCCGCACCCGCCGAGGGAGGTTATTCTCCGCCTCCATTCATCTCGCCTCTCGGGTCCCCACTCCAGGAAGGCAGGTGTATTCGGCTTCACCTCTTTTCATGCTACTGCAGCCTCTGCCGGTCTCTTCTCCCCATCTCTTCCTTCAGAACCAGCCCCGCTCCTCTTCCACACAAGCACCCCCGAGCCTGCGCCCAGCTGTGGGGCACCACGCCGACCTCTCAGGAGGTCAGGTGGCACTGGGCGGCACACCCACTCTCCTCGGCGCACACCCTTGAGCCTCTGAGCCACCCACCCGCCCACCATGGGGTCATGGTGACCACATGAGCACCTTCCACTCCTCCCGAGCGAGGCCGTCTACCTCACCACACTCTGTACCCCAGGTGAGCCTGGTGACTCTGCCTTTCTTTTATACACGAGAACAGGGAGACTGACTCAGGTTAGGGGCAGACTTGCAGCAGGGAGTGAATGGTGCCCAGGTCTCTATTTTCTGTGCATGACTGCAGGGTGGTCCTGGGGTGAGGTAGGCTGTGGCACTGACGTGTTGCACAGGATGGACTTCTGATTTCAGGTCTGTTTTATAAACTCTGTTACTATCCTGGTTAGTTGAGTTTCCATCACTGTAACAAAATACCTGATGTAATCTCCTTATAAAGAGGAAAGGTTTATTTTGGCTCACAGTTATGGAGGTGGAAGGAGGCAGATATCATGGCTCAGGTTGTAGCAAAATTGTTCTTGTGGCCAAGATGTAAAAAAGCAAGGGAGAGGAAGGTCTGGAGTCCCCAAATCTCCTTCAAGGGCATGCCCCCCCATACACACAGTTTTTAGAGGTCCCACCACCTCCCAGTAGACCCACACGGGCCGGGGTCTGAGCCTTCAGGAGACCCTTAATCCACACCTCAGTAGTGGTTCTCCTCTTGGGCAGGGTAGTTGGTCTCTCAGGCCTTAGACAGCCTGTCTATAAAATGGGGATATAGTATTCACCTCATGTGCAGAAAACCTGGCTCACAGCACTCCCTCAACATTTCCTGCATTCCTATGTTTCCTCAAAGCATTCAGCAATCTCTAAAACATTCACTCAGTCACATGATGTCTGTATTCCTGCCCCATGAAGGGCTTTCCGTGGTGGGAGAGCTCTGAGAGAGAGGGCCATGACAGATGTGAGGCAGCACCTCGAACCTTCCAGAGTCCTGAGGCCAGACTCCCCAGGAGCACACGGGTGGACTGGGATTTGAAGACGTGAGAGGACAGGAGTGGACAGCAGTGAAACGGGAGAGTATTCAAAGGGGCAGATCACAGATGGAAGGGTAGAGTCATGAAGGAACCTGGTATCTGTCTTAGTTACCTTTCTCTCCTTGCTGAGACAAAATACCTGGCACCCAAAAGTAAGGAAGGAAAGGTTTATTTAGCTCACAGTTTGTGTAGGACTCAGCCCATCATCAGATGGCTCCAAGGCTGGGCAGTGTGGTGAGGGGCAGTAGTTCAAGGCAGCAGAAGACAGCAACAGCAGCAAGAGCACGAGAGGGCAGAGCTGGGCTCTCCCCTCCCTTATATTGCAAGCAGGTCACCACCCCCCTGCGGGCATGGCACGGTCTCTGTGCCCTCTCCTTGCACTGGATGAGAATGTTCACAGAGGTAGGACCTTGGCCCCTGCTGAGTCTCTTAGTTAAACACCTAAACTTCTCGAGTTGACTCAGGCCCTCATTACCTTATCTTTAGGGAGCTCTGAAAATCTGCATATAACCTCAGTAGAAAAGGTGGTGTGGGGTATTTGCAAAACAGACAGAAAAGGTGGGAAGAGTAAATTTATACAACATGCAAAGGAATTTAGATGATAACCTTCAGCCTGAGGAGACACTGGAAGCTATGAGGATGGAATTAACATTTCTATTCCAGGATGGTCGCTCTGCTAGATCTTATGCCAAGAGATCAGATACTAGAGGAAAGAAAGTGAAGAAGCCATTTGAGACTAGAAAAACAAAAACAAGGTTATGAGAGAGCTTCACAAAGAACTCAGAAGAATAAATGAGTGATGGCACACAGAGAAAAGGACAGAGAGAGGGGTCAAGGGGATCATGGCTTCCCAGGCAAGGGCTCCAGGGGAGGATGACACGGTATGGTCATCAGGCTGGAAGTCACCAGGGAGAGCAGGATTGGAGGAGAGATGAGGGGTTTGGGTTTATTGGGAAAGAGTAGGAGATGTGTGGTTTTGGGGAGCATTATCAGGTCTGGTGGGAGAGAAATGGGAGTTTGCATAGAGATCGTACTTGAAACAAGCTTCAGTTGAACTGAAGATAGAAAATACCAATACTCAGCTCATAGAGTTTTGGCTGAGAAACTGGAGTACCTGGATCCTGGCTTAATGACCCCGGATGCAGTGGCTCCCTTCAGGCTGAAAGACTCCACAAGCAAATGTTTTGTCATTGTTCTGAGCTAGAATTTCTATCCCAGTGAGCTGAGCTAGCAGCTTGGGAGCCCTGGGGGACTCTCGACTGCTTTGAGCTGTTGGCTTGGGGCAGGCAGGGCCAGCTCCCTCCTCCTCTTGGGTCTAGGGATTGAACTTCGCCAGTTGCCACAGGAACAAATGAAGAAAAACATTAACTACAAGGAAGAGCAAAGACTGTTCCCAAAGACTGAAGCACTGAAGATCTAGCTACTTCTCTCTCCAACTCATCCTCATGCGGCATGGTTTCTGTGGAGGAAAGGAGGGAAGGGAATGGGCTTTGAACAAATAAAGCATTTGGGAGTTGGCTTGGGGCAGGCAGGACCAGCTTCCTCCTCCTCTTGGATCTATAACCCCAGCACCCTGGAAGGCTGAGATAGAAAAATTGTGAGAACCCACCCCTGGCTCAAACTGCACAATAAAAAAGAAGGGCTGGGATGTAGTGGGAAGGCCCTGGGTTCAATTACAATGCTGTAAAATTAATTAATAGAATGTGAAGATTATTGATCTTTTTAGGGAATTTCATATAGTGCCACTCCATTACAATGGAACAGTTAATCTTAACATTAATTGATCATTGTTTTTTTTTTTTTAGAATGCTGTGAAGAAATTGACTGACTCTGCAGAGGTTTAAGTAAAAAGCTTTCTAAGACATGCAACAGTTTTGTATATTTGCACAAGTTTCATTTAGTCTGTTAACCTTTTCATCATTCACAATATTCATCTTAAGTTTAGTAGTGACTGGTTTTGCATTGTAATAGCTTTCAAGTACTGTATTATTATTATTATTACTATTATTTATTATTATCATTTTGTGGTTCTGGGTTGGGAGCCCAGAACCCCAGGCACAGTGGCAGGCAGTGGCTCACCGGGCTACAGCCCAGCCCCTTCTAGTCTCTGCTCATCTTAGCTGTGTGGAGTTCCTTCTCTGACTTCAGCCCCTTACCTTGTCGGTCGCTGCCCTCACTGCTGGTGCAGAGCTACCTCAGGTCCAGAGCCTCTCTCTGCCTGAAAGCAGTCTTAATGCCTGAGAGAAGCGCATGGTGAGCATTCCCCAGTGCCATTCCATGAGTAGTTGAATTTTTCACCTACTGAAAAGCATCAGCACCTCATATCAGGATCCTAGCGCACACCCATTAGAGCAAGAATCTCATACTTGAGATTTCATTCCCCTAAGAGCAGGCCTGGTCTCTCTAGAGGCCAGAAGACACCTTTAATGATGAAGAATGGAGAAGCAAAATAGAAAGCAGGGTACAGGGATGCCGCAGGAAGTGAGGCTTCCACCGCCAAGACATGATCAACCGTGTTAAAGGCTTCAGGAAGGAGGCATAACCCAAGGGCCCTCAGTGATGTTCCACATGCGGTATTGCACGGAGCTGTTTTCATGGGTGCAGCTGGAGATTAGATTGTGTTGGTTGAGGACAAATATGGAGCGAAAAAGTAGAATGAAACACTGTGGACCCTGGAAGTACAGAGAGACCAAAAAAAAAGAAGGAACACAGGCTTATATGTCAACTCATTAGATGAGAAACTGAAGAGGCAAATGCTCTATTTATTAGATCGCAGAACGAAAATGTTAGGGGGCTTTACCACCAGTTCCCCTTGGCCTCTTCATGCCCCTGCAAGGCTCTGTGCTTCCGGAGGACCACAGGGCTAACGTGCGGCTGTCTTCTCAGAGCTGGGAAGTGGGGAGGCAGGAACTTCAGTCCGAATTTTAAAACGATTTTTCCTGAAGCTGCTCATCGTCTGAAGAGTTCAGCAAAGCCAGGGGTGTTCAAATGAGACATCAGCAACAGTCGTGGTGTGTCGCTGGTGTAGCAGCGCTGGGAGGAAACTTCAGCATGTGCATGCATATGCTGATGAGCTGATGGATGGCTGCCGTGGAGTTGTTCTCCCATGCTTTCGCAGTAAAAAGAAAATGACAGGCCTGCACTCTCCAAGTGGGGAGTGTGCATCAGGCAGAAAGCTGGCTCTATTCTTAGCATTGAAGTGGGGTAGATGTCCTGGGAGGGGTGGATAGAGACCCGTGGAAAGATGACACAGTGGGTTCCTCCCTGAACGACCAGGGAAGGATCTGGAAGATGGGGCAGTGGCCAAACTGATGTCTGAAAGATGAACAATTTGAAAAATACAGGAACATGGAGGATGTTCCCCTGAGCTCCTTGCACATAGTCATTTGATTACAGCTTAGTGTGTTTTCCTCTGAACTCTGTTTTATGAAAATAATCTTTGTAAATACTTTAAGAAAAAATGAAAACAAAATAACAAACAAGAGAAGTAACTTAGCACTTATAAATATCCAGTACTGAATAGACGCTTCTCTTGATGTATGAAAATTTATATGTGTGATTAGGAGTAGAGGAATAGGAAAACCTTGAGAGAGATGCTTTTATAAAAATGGGACCAAACCACATTATGCTCCTTTGAAACAAAAAAGCTCAATTAAACATCATTAAGATTTAGCAGAAGGGAAAAGGGAAACCACACTGAAGGGGACTGACCATAAGTTTTGTTAAATGTGTTACACAAAAGGTTGTTTCAGTAAAATCCTTCCACATTTAAGAAAATAGGGGCCAGGGAGATAGCTCGGTGGTCTAAGCACCTGCCTGGCAATTGCAAGAACCCTGGTTTGATCCCTGGTACTGCATGCCATGCCCACCCTATGCCAAGCCAGGCACCAACACCAGGTGCGGAGGCACACGCCTGGAATCCCAGCCCTGGGGAGGCTGAGACTGGAGGATCACTATGAGTCTGAGCTACATAGTGAGACGCTGTACCAAATAAATAAATAGAAAATAGATTGTGAAAAATTATTTAAGGTGTAATAAAAAGATGCTTGACATCTGCTGATTTAAATCAAGCATTGGGTTTAGGTAAAAGATATGAAAAGCAAAGTAGTTAGCATCTCCCATAGCTCTTCCATCCATAGTTCCCTTACTTTGCTTATCATAGTGTTAATCAGGACTCAGACAGGAAGATGGTTGCTCAGGTTAAATGTGGCTGGTGAATGCAGAGCACAGCTTGTAGCACACTCTGAGCTTTTTGGCCCCAATGTGGTGCTGTAGCAGGACCTGGCTGTGGGACTGAGGAGACCTGGCCATGGGTATAAGATGCAAAGGTTTAGACCAATCAAGGAAATGACCACTGGCAGCCTGATCTTAGCTTTCTTTGGAGCAGTTGGGATAAGTCTGATGCACAGGTACTCTGCAGTGTTCTCTGAAACACCCTTTCTTGCACAGAGTCAGAAAAAACTAAGATGGATTGAACTGGATGTAAAAAGATACTTGTTGTGGATCAACTTCTTTCAGAAAGTTCCAGAAAATATGCTCAAGGTGTCTGTGAGCAATATCCTGAAGACATCTAAGGACAGACCAGATGCTTTAGGTATGTTCATACCTATGTTTTAGGTATGGCTTTTTACCAAGCTGTAAGAGGAGATTTAGGCTTGGTGGCACACTTAGATAGTATAAGACAAACTTCATTCCATACCCCACACCTGTCCGCATCCCCCAAGTATGCTGGAAGAACTAGCAGGAGTGAGCTGCACAGTAGACACATTTCTAGGGTCTCATGATGTCCTCCCAGGGACTCAGTAGGGCACTTCACCTCTGCATGCAGCTGTGCGGAGTCCCAATGTTTTGTCTAGGGATGCCCAGGGCTGTGCTGCAAACCTTAGGCATGAGCATGGCAGAGCGGCTCAGGCCCTCCTCAGCAATCTTTGGCTCTTGGCAGAGCCAATCCACATTGCCTTCTGACTCAGACGAAGGCTGTGCTGAACCTGGAACCTAATGGCTTTGCCTTGAGGGTGCCCGTTTCCTGCCCCTCATCAGGCACTGGGAGTTAGGAACCCAGGAAGGTGGCTACAGAATTGTCCCATCATTTCAGGCTCTAGAGAGGATCGCAGGCATGCTTTGGAAAAGGTCAAGGTTAAGAGAAGCCAAGTTCTGGAGCCTGGTGTGCTCTGGTGGAACCAGAAGCCCAAGGTCTTAAGTGAAACTGGATTCTGATGTCGTTTCCTGGGAGTTCTTCATTGGAGTTTAGGCTTTCTCTCTTTTCTTCCTCTTTTTCTTTTTGTATCTGCTTATTTCAGAATGCTAAAGAAAATCTGGAGCTGGAGAAGGTTTTTTTTTGTTTGTTTGTATGTTTTTAGTAAGAGAATTTAGGGGTAGACCCATAGGTATATTTAATATTTTAGTTATGCACAAGGTAGTAGCCTGTATAAAAATATTCTGTGTGCTTGGTGACAAAATTTAAAACTCAAAATCCAGATATCTGGGACCCAAACTCATCATGGGTACAGAGGGAACCTTGACAGTGCAAGGGGTCCAGAGGTAAAATAACTGGAATATCTTAGGGAGCGAGGGACCTTATCCCTATTCTCAGATGGAGAAACTGAGGCCCAGAGAGAAGTGTCTTGTCCACAGTCCTATGAGTGAGAAGATCTAGTGGAACCTCAGTTCACAAATTAGTTTTTTTTGTATTTTTGAGACAGTGTCTCACTATGAAGTTCTGGTGGCCCTGAGCTCACCTTGTAGCCCAGGCTGGACTCAAACCACAGAAATCTTCCTGGCTCATCCTCCCGAGTGCTGGGATTACAGGTATGCACTACTACATACTAACTTAATTTTTTTCCATGATTCTTGTTGCAAGTTGAATTGCATGAAAACTTAATCAAATTCAGTGGTTAGGGTCAATACTGATCTGGTGAAGAAATGTGATTTGGTTTGTGAACTACGGTACCGCTGTATTTAGATTTAACTAAGGGAAGTGTACCTCAACTATGCCTGTCCACTTTGAAGTAGAGATCATCTACCCCATGATTCAAATGTTTGACAAGATGTCCAACTTCTGTCTTGAGACATTTTTTTCTGTGTTGGTTTTGACCGGCTGTCATTGTCTCTGAAGCAGGGCAGTACTGGACAGCCTGCAGGAAGCTTTCACGTGGATGGCCCCTCTGCCTGGCGGTGGTCAGGGGCGCCCTCGGTGGTGATGAGCAGAAGACCAGAGCGGCCCTGTCCAGGGCAGGGCTGAGCGCCTTGCAAGGAGTGAGGGTTTTTCTCACTTCCACAGGAAATCCATGGGTGCGTGTTTGCTAGTGATGACTTCGAGTCTCACTGATACTGGGCACGTGTGCTATATTTCTTTTTTGGCTTTTACACTGTAGTTGAACGCTACTTGTGCTCACGTCAGACATTAAACAGCTATTCCTTGCTGAGTGGCTTACTTATTGATTGTCTGGGCTTAGGACTGAGGCATGCTGCTTGCATATGTGCTGACAATGTACACCCTGACGTGCACTGGTGGACCTACAGCCTGCTACTGGGTTTTGTGGCCTGCTGTTTTGGTGGGGTTTTTTGGTACCATTTTACACATCTTGTTTATAGAGCCAATGCCTTTTTTTGTATGATACATGTTGTTTATAGGGTACTGTTGTAGTTTTTGCTGATTGTACTGTACAATATTGTACTTTTGTTCTGTTATGCATTACAGTACTGCACATCAGAGTTATGCAAATAAAAGTAAAGTCATAGAGTTGGGATTTCCTTTGACTCTTTATTCATTGTATATACGCTACACAATTCTTCCCTCAGCGATCAATTCATTTGGTGACCTAGTCACAGGACCAGAACTCAATTATGAAATGGGGAATGTCTGTAGCCACTTTCAGGACAGGAATGAAAGGAAGGCAGGAGGTGCTTCCAAGAGCCCTGAGCAAAGTTCTGCTCATGTCTTACTGACCAGAAGTATGCCACGGCCATGCTGGCTACAGAGGATCTAAGGAAACATTTTGCACAGCATTGAGCCCCTTGCTGGTCCACAGGAAACTGCTCCACCATTAAGATAAGAAAGGGTCTGCCACAGATCGGCCACGGGCTGCTCCTTCTTTCTTCCTACCTGGCCAACAGTGATGCTTGCTCAGTAGCATTTGTCTCTCCTCTTTCTGTACCATCTATCTGTATTCATTCTTCCCTTGATTACAGAGGCATAAAATGTTACCCTAAGCCTTAGAAAATGCAGGGGAAAGTAACAGCTAAATCATCAGTAACCCCATTCCTAGAGAGAATTTCAAATGTTAACATATTAGCATTTCTCACACATAAGCAAGTGATCATATATTTCCCTATAGTCTTCTTTTCTTTCCTTTTGCAGTGCTAGACATGAAACTCAGCCCCCAAGGTGTGCTGCAGGCTCTATGTCCTGCTTTTTCATTCAATAATACATTATATTTTTCTTGCTTTTAACTTTTTTTGAAGTCAAATTGCTGTTTATCATTTTTTTCTAATCAACAAAGGAATACTTATTTGTTGTAAAACATTTTTTGCTTATTATATCAATATTCCACATATTCGTACCTCAAAACAGCCTCACCTGAATTTAGTTAACTATTTTCATGTTGTTGGACAGTCAGGTTGTTTCCAATTTTTTATTGTTGAAGATAACATTTTGAAGAATGTCCTCGCACATAGACTCTCTCTATTTCCAATTATTTCCTTTGTGTAGATTCCTAGAAGTGGAATTACTGGGGTAAAGGGTATAAACATTTTAAAAGCCTCTGACGCATGATGCCAAGCTGGTTTCTGGAAGCCTGTACCATTTATCACTTGAACAGCTTCACCAGTAATTCCTTTCAGTTCCCAGCCAAAGAGAAATGTGGCCTAACAAAGAGTGTAAGTAACCAGAAATCCAACTGATTTTGACCAGTAGTCAGGTTTTAAGTTCTGGTGTTAAGTTTAGTTAAAAATATCACACACAGTAGTGGATACTGTTGTTTGCCTGTCTGGTATCTATTTCCTCTATACTTTTTTTTTTAATGTATTTGGTACAAGGTCTTGCTATGCAGCTCGGACTGGTAGTTATCCTCCTGTGTTCAGCCTCCCCACAGGCTTGTACCACCACACCCGGAATCAGTGTGTGGTGCCAGAGATCCAGCCCCTGTGCTTGCCTAAGCAGGCGCTTAGTCTGCTGATCTAGTGCACCAGCTACCCTTCTTTTTAACAGAACCCTGATCTCCAGTTCTACTTCTTCCCTGAAGACTTAGAACTACAGAGCACACCAACTTTGGTGCCAGTGGTTCTCACACTGTGTGCTCTCAGGACCATGTTGCAACTCAAACTTTGAGAAACCCAAAGGTCTTCCATCTTTGTGGATGACAGCATGCCTTCTGTATCGAATTCTAAAACTGAGAACTTTAAAAACTATTAATTAACTCAAAGATAATAATAAACCTATTGTATATTATTGTAAATATTGTATATTCACATCTTTTTATACAAATGACTATATTATCCAAAATTTTAAAAAGTAGTAAGTTACAATGGAATTATTTTACATCTTTACAAATTTTTTTACACCTGGCTTGACAGAAGATGCTGGAGTTTCACATCCATCTGTATCCAGTGCATGGTGGCCTGTGCTGCCGCACGGCTTTAGGGAAACTCCATGGGGAGAAAATGAGGCAGAAAGGGGCAATAATGTTATAAAAAATTAAAACAGGTTTTGCCCTCATGGACCCTTCTTAAAAGGGCTTCAGAGGCTTCAGGGCTCCCCAAATGACACTTTGAAAACTGCGTTAGTGTCTTTGCCAGGGATTGGTTCAGAAGGGGCACAAGGCCCAGCTTTCCAATAATGAGGCTACTAAGGGCTTTTGGGAAATTCTCATTTTCAAAGAAAAACGTGAGAAAGATGTTATCGCATGCGTGACAGCAGGAAACACTACAGCTATTTCCTACTGGCCTTGTGGAGGAAGCCAGTGTAGGAGGACGGTGAGGCTGAGGGGTGGCAGGCAAAGTGGGTGCCTCCAGGGTCACACTTGGGGCTGGCCCGCTGTGCTAAAGGTATGCCACCCACTGTGGCCTGAGACAGTGGGATGTCTGCACCTGCCCTGCCTTCACCGGAGCAGTTGGGTGCAGGGGTTGTGGCAGCCGAAACTGAAGACTGCTGCTATTCTGGGCTTGGAAGCCGGTGACCATACTATGTGGCTGTGAATTAGCTGATGCAGGTATTTTCAGTTGATGCCCACTGGAGCCTAGCATTAAGGGAAACAGTAAAACTTCAGGTTGTTGCGTGAGTGTGGGCCATTCTCTGCGGTCTTTGGTAAACTTCTATGAGAAAGAGACAAGCTTATGCCCTTTGGAAATGAGAGGCAACAGGAATCTTATCTCTCAGATATCAGGGTATCTAGCATAGCCTGTGGTGCCAGGTCTCTTTCAAATGTCTGTCTCAGTGTTTCCACCTAATGGATCTGACAGATTACACCTGAGGAAGCTCCCTACCTGAGGCTGCTACTTGGACTACCTCTGGACAGAGGTCTGTAGACCAGGCCAGGGAGAAGGAAAGAAAACAAAGACCCTGTCCGCAGGGTCTGAGGCATCCCCAGGCTAATATTTGACTTGTGTTTTGAGCAAGTCGTGGAACTGACCAGGCACAAATCGATGGAAGTTTACTAAATTTAAGGCACCAGATTATCAAAGAAATAATTTTCTCGGTGAAAAAGCATAATGATATTTCATTTCATACTGCAGTTCCCACTCCAGTGGGTCTGGTTGCTAATGCCGGGTACTTTTGCCACTGCCTGTCCACTCTTTGCTATGTGGCCCAATTCCTAAGACACCGCAGTCTGCTATTGGTCTGTGGCCTGGGAGTCTGGGGACACATGGCTTACACAAATTGCCTTTGTTTTGCAATGCTTTTATGTCATGGCTGTCCAAGGTCCAGGGTGATTTGCACCATCTCAATTCCTTGTTTTCAGATGGTTATTCTCTTAGTGTACCCTCATGTGCCAGGGAACACAGGGAGTTAGGAGAAACACATCCTTTCTTTTTTCTTTTTCTTTTTTGGTACCAGACCGATGATAGAACTCAGGACCTTGCGCCTGCCAGGCAGGCCCTTATGCCAGTGAGCTGTCTCCCCAGTCACTGATCCTTTCTTGGAAGGGAACTGTTCTATTCCCTAGAGGCCCACCCTCCTGCTCCAGTTGCCTCCCCAGCTCTCATCACAATGGACATAAGAATTTCACTAGTTGAATCCTGGGGGCAAAACACATTCAGTTCATAACCCAAGGGTCTACCTCCCACAGACTTCTATGATCTTGCAAATATCTCTCAATGCGTAGCAATAATAATAAGTATTTTCTGCATATCAGATATTTTGCATCACCATGTTTCATCAGGCTTAGATGAGCACGCTGAAGCTCAGATAGTTTAAGAAGCTTGCTGGCTCATTTCTGACTTTGGGCTGTCAGTGCTGGAACCTTTGCTTCTACTTGTTCTCCTGAGAGCCCACCCAGGACTTTGCGGCCACGGGGAGCAGGAATGAGACCCTTGGTTCTTCAGAGGGCCCGCTTGTTCTCTAAGTGGTACATTCCATTCAGCACACACGAACACAAACACTGGGTCAGATTTGCTTCCATAAACATGGAATGGGTGATCTCAGGGCAGGACATGTACGGGTTGGCGTGGTTTCAGGCAAGCTGGCAGAAGAGATGCTTTGGGCTGGTGGAGCCGCACAGGGCCGGCCCAGGGTCTCCTGACATCATAGTATAGCGCTTGCTGCTGTGCTGGTGGTTCCTGGGAGGCGGGCGCCCCACGGACTCTGGCCAGGGTCCTTACCGACTGGAGGGTGCATGGTGCTGGTCCTGGTTTCCATCAGGTGGCCCGCCCCACAAGACCCAGGTCAGGTGCACTCTCAGAACACCTTCCTGATCATCCTAGGCCCTTCTGAGTCCTTGTGAACTTCATAGCCTAGTGATGCCTACACGTGTAAAAGGAGTTACAAGAGAGCTCAGTGATGTGGAAAACAAGCACAGGTGCTATGCAATGACTCATCAAAAGTTTCGTCTCACATCAGAGTCGCCCTGCGACACCCGGCCCGAGGGTGGCTAGCGCTGTATCCCGCTTCCTCTGGCAACTCCAAAAGGCAGTTTCCCAACACAGTGGGGACCACAGGACTTGATATCCCACCCCAGCCTGCACTGTGCAGGTGAGAGGCTCAGAGAGTAGAGTGACAGGGTGATTCCTGTCACAGTGAGGAGTAGAGCGAGCATCGTTCTTCTGCCTGGTCACATCCAACGTCAGGAGTCCGAGACCCTCCGTGTGACAATTCATTCATTAGCTGATTGTCATTTTTTGAATGCCTGAACCCTATTATTCAACTATACCAACACTGGGCAATCATGACTTCTATGACTTCATCATCTGTGTTAAGTTCGATATAATTTTTAATTTTGAAGAGGGGGAACTTAAATTTTGATGGTTCAAGAGTTGCTGAATGATGTTCACATTTACACTTCATTTTTGTAGACTGATCATATCACATTTTTGGCTTTTTACTGGTATTGATTTTATTTTCTTTCTTAGATGTATTTTTTTTTATTTTTTGTCTTTTTTTGAGACAGGGTCTCACTATGCAGTTCAGGCTGGCCTCGAGCCCACTTTGTAGCTCAGGCTGGTCTTGAACTCACAACAGTCCTCCTGCTTCAGCCTCCCGAGTGCTGGGATTGCAGGCATGAGCCACCATGCCTGACTAAATCATGGAATTTTAAAGCCTGATGACCTATTAGTATTTGATATTCCTCAAAAATAAATTACAAGTAATTTCCCGATCTTACACTTTTTATGCACCATATTATTTTTGGACATAGTTTTCATGAAGACGGCTAATACTTGAGGCACTGTGCATTAGTAGCCCCACTCAGACTGCCTTCCTGCTAAGACCGGTCATGTTCAGAGGTTAAGGGTGTGCCCTAATTCTGCAGAAACTGTACCCATTCCACAGTGGAGTACCAAAGCTGACAGAGCATGCAAGAGGCACAGAATACATAGAGCAGCGCACAGGTGAGGCCCGGGAGTGTGACTTGTTTTTTGATCACAAAGAGGGAGCAAGGCATGAGTAACATGCTAGTTCCAGAAAAAGAAGCAAAGATACCATTCCAGTAAGCAGTAGCAAAGGTTTGTTTCCGGCTAATATCTGCCAACATTGGTCCAGGAAGAAGGACAGCAGTGATGGTCATTTCTCAGAAAATGCTTCTGTTCAGTCACGGACACAACTGGCCTGGGAAATAGCACCGTGGAAAGGAGCAGAGGCCAGGGGTCTTATGGACCACCCTCCATTTCCGCTGCTGCAACTTTCTCATTATCTCCCTACAGATGCTCATCAAAGCATGGCTCAGATTCTAAGAACCATTGGAACTCAGGAAGGACCTGAATCATTTGGGCAGGAGGAAAGAGAGGCGTTGCTTGGTGGCTTTGAATGCTGTGCTGCAGAACTTGACTGGTTATGAATTCCCTGTTGCCTTGCTAAGGAGCAGAGCCAGAGGTGCTGGTTACAGAGAAAAACAAAAGTGTCAGAAATCATGTGCGTGAAGCTCTGGAAGCACTTACAAATCTCTGTCTCATGTGCATAAGCTCACTTTTGTGCACTTGGCCTTCTCT